>JAWPHD010005318.1:0-166175 GCA_037043455.1 Cyrtodaria siliqua | reverse complement strand
CCACATTGGACACAAATTCAAAATTTTAATAAATTATACAAAATAGTGTGACAGGAATCATGTTTAAACCACAATGTGCAAAACCAGAAATTTAAGATAATTAGTAATAGTATATTTTATGTCAGCCAATATATTGATGAATACAATTAGTGTTTGTTCGCTCAGTCACTGTTATTGTGATGCTGAGTTTTATGTTAATTAATAAATTACATATTAAGCGATTGACTTTTGATGACATAACATCGTTAGAGATTCAGATTGTGTGAAGGTTTATGAATTAAACATACATATTGTGTTAAAAAGAAATTTTAAACTGTTGATATTAAGGATTTGTCGAACTCTTAGTTAAAAAGCCTAAACGAAGAATAAATTCAGTTCTGTGTTAGTTCATGCACTATTTTGAAGACAATCCAACAACCGATATAGAACTGAAATAGGCGCTAAACTAATTTATAAAGGATGTTTGTTTTTTTGTTTTTAACATTTATGTATTATTGGTTCACTTCACTTGTTGCAGCCTCTGGAAAAAACAATGTTTGCTTAATCTTAGGAGACTAATGAGCCCGATATTTATATACATATATCGGTAGTATATTCTACTTGTGTTTCCTTACTTTGTTTTAGAATACTACTCAAGCCTTTAAAGGTTATGAGTATTGTTTAATCACCCTTAGAACATGTTGCCTGCTTTTTAATGTAGTATTTTGCTGTTACCTATGATACTCAGGATTCATAACATCTGCTTCCAACTAAATTCCATTTTTTTTATTTTAGAAACCGGGACCATACGCCGTTGGCCATGGAATGGTATGAAAATACCTCAGAGTAGGTTCCAAGTTCATGCATACCATCTTCGGGACGGCTCAACTTTTCCCCTTTGCTATGACTGGACAACCTCTTGGGACTCTATTATTGCGCCTGCTGAACCCGGTCAAAGGGAGGTTGGTGCATGAATTTTCTTTCGTGCCAAGGGTATTTTGTTCTACCCTATATTGTTTTTTTCTCTTTGGATACAGCTGCTGTGGTTGTACAGTACAATTCTGTATACATCCTGAGGTGTCTCTAATTATGTATTGTATAAAGCTTTAAAACAAATATTGAAGTGTATTGTATGGATGTGTATGTTGACTTCATTGTCAGAAATTTCCTTTTGATGTGATGTCCTTTTATTTACACCGTTTTTTTCAATTTGAGCGTTGAAGATATGATAATAGCGAGGTTGTGTACACATAAAATCGATTGAAGCTAACCTGTAGGCCTAATTGCCTACTTACCGTTCCAAGTCGGTAACCCTGTATTCACCACCCTTTATGTTACGAATGGTCCTTTTCACTAACATTTTAAGCACGCTCGTATTTCGGTTTTAGTGATGTCATATCTTGTTTTTCATTCATCTTTGTAATTGTTGTTTGTTTCTGTTCCTGTTTGTGATTGACTGTGGTCCTTGAATGTTATATTTTCTGTTCAACGTTTAGTTCTACGTGTAGTGCAATGCGAACGTACGGTGCGGACCAACGGTGCCATTTTGTGTGACTGCTGTGATTTCTAAAGGACCAGTTTTCTCATTTTAGATATTGTGAAAAAAAGAAAAAAAAAACACATTTATTTCGTCCGCAAAAATAAAAAAAGGAAATTATTTACGTATATTACCTCTCTCTGCGCAAATCTGTAAAAAAAAATTGCATTTTTGGTATCGGAGTAAGTTTGGGTTTACCCATAAATTTATCACAGAAATGAACAAAAACGTTTTCTGTCATTTTTGCTTTTTCTCTGCACACAACCGTATTATTCTATGTTTAATTGCTCAATAGGGTACGTTTTCGTTTTTATCCTAGTGACCCCAAATGCATTACAGAACTGAACTATTTTATTCATTTTGTTTTTGATTTTTTTCCCCCCAAAATCTAACACTTTTCCACGTAACATCTTATCTGTCGCTAATACCATAATTCCCATGCATATTATTATATGCTCAGTTACGTTTTTCATTTCCAGATATTTTATTCACAAACGCAGTGGTCAGCCCACAATGGAGACGTTTCCCTTATGTTGTTTAACTCGATGACATTTTTTCTAGAACTCAATAGAAATCTATAATAATGTGTTGGATCTTATGTTTTCCTTGATCATTACGTTGATGTCTAGCCAATGGATGTTGCTGTTTAGAGCTAAATAAACAAACTAATACATAAATATAGTTTTAAGTTTAAATAAAATGTCCAGTTTTAAAATAACTGAATGGTTTCTTAAGAAAATGTATCTACACGCTAAAAATCGTAAGTTTTTTATTTATAAAGGTACACATGGCAATCTTTATCAAGCATTTGAATTAGCGTCTCGATTTATTAATCCAGTATCATCATTTTGACGTTACATCTGCTTTCAAATATTTAAAAACCCTTTGTAGTTTTTAACTTTTCTTCGGTTTGAATATAATAAATATATATATATAAGAATACAGTGAAATAAACCAACAGTTAGTAATATGCACAAACAATTTGCTTATACTATTTTTTATAATTATATTAATGATTGAACAAATGCAGTTGATGCAGAAAATCGAACGGGACGCGGCGAGTTTCTAAAAAAATCGAGATTGTCGTGTGTGCCTTTTATAGTGCAGATATGAATCATTTAATTGATAAATGGAAGTGAAATGCTTGTAATTTCAAAATTTAAATCAAGTGTCAACTAGATTGCTTCGTATAAGTTGTCCTAATGGTCTAAACATTGATAACTATAAGAGTATCACAATTAAATATGACATCCACAAAAATGAACTCAGTTCGACTTCGATTATTGGATACAACAATTAAAGTGGCCTCTAGTCTTAATTATTAATCGTTGCAGAGTAACAGACATACCCTTGTATGGGACTGAAACACCCAAAATTAGGCATTCGAAAATAGTTTCGTTAATTCTACTGTTCAAATACACGATTATAAAAAGGTTTCCAAACCGTCGTTGACAGACTATTTATAGGAATTTGGTTAATATTTTTTGAAGAATAGTTATAGCAAATTAATGAATTGAACGTTGTCCCTGTTATATGTTGATTTATACTTATTATACTCTCAGAAAAATAAACATGATCAATAAGTATAGCAGTCAGTGCCTGTTCTGATCAATTTTAAATATCTTATTTTGGGTCAAACCGTTACACGTAATGGAAAAATATGCAACTGAGAATTACTTCTCTGGTGACGTGATTGCCAAATTCGTAAGATCCTTAGTCATGATCACTTTCAATTACTCTTTATTAAAAATGTAAAACGTGTATCGAACGAGGTTATGAAACCATTGTGAAACGCAATGGATGTTGAGTGGTTGGCCCCTTTACAGTTCGCCACTGTGCTTTCCTGTTTGAATGTGCGATGAATGGACAGACTACCGACTATTTGATGACGTTCTACCTAAATCCCAAAAGGACAGTAACGTTTGGTGTTTTCTTGAATTGTGTCGTATCGTGCCCTTTAGGGTTATTCCACTGTTCATATGTCTTCTGCCAAGTCACTGAGTACTTTCTTTGTGGCTTTCTATACTGCTTTTTGTATATTTATATATACAGTCCCTTATATTGTTCCTTATTTAAAGTAGGTATAACATTAGAACAGGAACTGTAGCAGTCATAGAACTCAGTAATTCGAAAACAGGCAAACATAGAGTTTAATAACCAGTGTTTTTGAGATACGGGAAATATCTCCCGAGGTAGAGAAATGGCCCCGATATTTCCCCGATATATATTCTTATATCGGGGCCATTTCTCTACCGAGGGAGATATTTTCAGTGTCTCAAAAACACTGGTTATTAAACAATATATTACATAATTTAAAATGATGTTTCTAATGATTCACGTCTTTTTACACCAGTTTGCACGAGAACGCCAAGACGACGTTACGTCAAACAAACTAAACAAGTGGAAACGAAACTGTTCGTTAATTTCCTTAATCGTTATTCCCTAGTGACGAAATCTGACGTCGAAGTCCGTAAAACAATCGAAATGTCATTTGACGTTCCTGCCACTGACGGAAAAGGCCGAGCAATGTTCCGTACTGGGAAATATCTCCCACTCTATTTCCCAGTATAGCAAACGAGTAGATATAGCTTTTATATTCCCATTATTTCCTATATAAATATCAATAATGAACATGCAAAGATGTAACACCAAACATATACATGTAAAACGGTTGAAAATAGGGCTACCGCTTTGGAATGATTATTGGCAAATGTACAATGAATTGCCTATACTCAACTAAGGTGTCCGAAATCAGTGATAAACGTCGTCGGGTATATGGAGAGCATTTGCAAAATTAAAAGATATTGGATTTCTGCAGACTTGTTTTCTTACTGTTTATTACCCCACCCACTTGTTTTACACTATAATTCTATAACCGATATTTACTGAATTTTAATAAAAATAGAAATCTTCTACATAATTTGTTGATGACTGTTTCATTTATTAACCATGTTAACTAATAACATTATTTAAATTGAAAAAAAAAGAAATAAGGTTATCAAACTTACTTTATCAAGCATTTTTTGATCAGATTGCAATATGCCTGTAATTGTATGTTTGTTTAGTAAAATGTACATCCGCGTTATTTTAGAAATGGTTTTCAAGATTGACAATGAAGTAAATCAGCACAATATTTACGTTGTTACATTTCATTAAGAAGGACAACACACTATAATTAGTATAATTGTTTTAACACTTCCTTGGGAAAAAAATACTATTCTATTCTATTCTAAGTTAACCAAACTTTTTTATTAATTTACGAAAATAAATTTTCTTGCATTGAGATAAAATAGTTAACAAACAAATCACAAACAATGCTTAATAAGTGTTTCAAGTTCCAGTCAGCTCTGCACTTAACACCATACTTAATTTCTACAATTTTAACTTCGATGACGTAGCTTGTATTTGATCAAAATTGACTTTATTTACACTGTCCTTTTTAATGGGATGACAGGAGGGTAAGTGTGAGGTTTGGTGCACCCTAGAATCGGTTTAAACCCCCAGTGGCCTACTTTGCCACTGACCGTTCCAAGGCGGTAGCCTTATTGTCAACCCTTTTGTGTTTGTGATGTCGTTTGCATTTTTTATTACTTTTGCCTTTTTGTTTGTCTGTTTGAGTGTTTTTTTTTTGTGTTTAGTGGTTGACTGTCCTCCTTGAATGCTGCTTTCCCTGTTCAATATTTTTAGCCGTCTTTGATAATTTAAATAAACGAGTGCAAAATACTGTCAAAATGTATGCTAAGGCCCATAAACATAATTCGAATGAATGGATAATTTGAGTTAAAAGGAGTCAAATTACATAAAAAGAAATTTGAGACCGTGACTGAAATTCGAAGTATGCTAGTTTGGGTAACCTTGTGATGACTGTATGTACGCATATAACAAAATGCATAGCAAACGCAAGTACTCAATAACTTGGCAGTAGCCAGAGCGCTTGACCAGACATGGCTAATTTACTATACAACCCAGACACATGCATCCACTTGCATTTACGACAAAAAAACACTACAATCAATCACTAATTACCCCCAGAACAATAGTATGCTGGAATGCCCTACATCCACCCATACTAACCAATCTTACTTCATCACTTTACTGCGATTTATTCTTGCTAACACTGCTTTCTCAGCTTCGAAACGCCATACCGAGTAGGAGTAGGGTATTACAGAAAAACAAGATACAAGCGGAAGCAGGTGGAGATCATATTATATGTGTCTAACGCCTTGTATCGCTTGCCTAAGCCTTTCATCGCATGTCTCATCTAAGGTTACTAGCGAATATACGGCACTACGGTATCAGAGGTCAGGTACGTGTTATCGACACACCATTGTAGATGAAGCTACTACGGAAATTGTCCATTACATGTAGTAAACGGAGTTTTCCATAGGGACTGCCCTGGTAGCCTAACCCTCCCATATGTTCATTAACGACCTGCCAGATTGTGCAACAACAAACACACGAATATTAGCCGATGATTTCATCATATATAAGTAAATCTAGATATTAAAGGCCGAGCAAAACGGCTGCTGCGGGTTTAAGCTGGGTTCTAAGGAGCACCAAACCTCACTCTTACCCTTTTGTCATCTGAATTAAACAGTAACATTAACATTAACCCTTAGCCCGCTATACATGTATAATAGACTTTTCTATCTTTAAATTTAGACCATTCCATTTATGTTACGAGGGGTGTTTTGGAGAAGTAATTGATAAGCAGCCGGAAATTGTAAGCCCCGAGCAGGCTGATCTGGGTTTACAATGGACGCAAAGGCTATTGTAGTCGCCTTTAGCAGGCTAAGGGTTAAACGCTACCATCATTTTCAGTGTTTCTGCGACCTCATCATAGAATTCACAATCTATCTAGCCATCGCACATTCAAAGAGAAAGGGTAGTGGTGAACTGTTCAAGTGTCAACTACTTAAACGGCAGTGCATTGCAAGATGGTATGGCCGTAAAATCTGTTAATAAATTTACTAATGCCTTTGATAAAGACTGCATAAACGAGATCATGATTAAGTGTTTTACGAAGTTTGTAAATCAGGTTACCAAATAAAAGTAAATATAAAAGTCAAACAGGAAATTCAGCATTCAAGGATCACAGTCACCTAAAACACACAAGAAACAAACAACAATTACAAGGATGATTAAAAGACATGGTATATGACACTACAAACATACAAGGTGTTGACACTATGGCAACCGCCTTGAAAAGGTTGCTTGGGGTTTAAACCTCACTCTTACCCTATTACTATCCCAATACAACGATAAAGTGTAAATAAAGAAAGTCCTCGCCTTGCTTGCTGTATCCTCTAAAAATCTAGGCAGCATTACTAAATTATGTGAACGTCCTTCTCATTAAAGAGTTCTTAAATTATTTTTTATATTTTAAAAGTAGATCAGGGTTACGATATTAAAATTTTATTAAAAGTTTCCGAAGTTTATAGTAACGTTAGTTCTGACGGAGTAACTTTTAGTTTTATAAAGGCAACGACTGTTTAAGTCGACAACTCCACGTCAAAATCTAGAAACACGTTTAAGTTGAGAAACATATAACCCCATTAGATATTATTGATCGAGTGAATATCCCTATCCAATTTAAGATTATTGATGATGTCAAACTTGAAGTCACCTCATTCGTCATAGATTTGGCTTATTATTGCATCATTGTTAATAACGAGATGGAAATGGAGGAAAGAAATGAAACTATCAAGAATTTTGCTTTTCTTAAGTTGAAGTTATTTAGGATAGATATTATTAACCATAGGAGAAACGAAATGTGCAATGTATACATCAGACCTATCACCCATTTAGTTAAAACACACTATTTCACATTTCAAAATACAAATAATGTAAAGAGCAAGATTAAACATTACAAAATGACCGTTATTGGTCTCAAGTTATAAAAAAAGCTAAAACTATCGACAATTTACTTGCAGAAATAGAATTTATATGTTATTTACATGCTAAACTTATTTTCATCAGTATATCATCCAGATAACGTGAGGTGTTAATAAATGCTTCGATGAAATGTACTTGAGTATCTGGTGAAAGACTCAAATAAAATATCTTTCAGAGCAATACAAAAACAAATCTAAAACAAAAGGTCCACAGTTCGTACTCATTGGGATATCAACAATGTATCTATAAGCAGTATGTCAATAGTATCTTATAGGAATATGTGTGCTTCACAAACGTTTTGGCAACAATACCACACAGTTTAATTGTCTTAATTTATATTAATAAGAAATTCTTTAATATTGTTACAGGTCAATAAAAGTCACAACTGTTTCACACAGAAACCAAAGTATATTAGACAACTGTTTAGCTGCTAACTACGTATAATGAATCCTCTAATAATTGTGTTGGCCAGACTGATTTTATCAATATTTTGCAAGCACATGTATTTCGCCCCCTTAGAGGTAAAAGGTGCTTTGTGCATTTTTCATTATTTCGAGAAAATCGCGTTTAAAGGTTTAAGGACTTGTGAAAAATCAGGATTTTAATTCTAAAAAACGAAACTAAGCACATACTTTGGATTATATTCCTACTATTTATTAATCATATTTTAACCAATAATAAACCAATAGTTTAATCAATATAATCAATTTTGTACATAGCGCCTTTTTCCACGGACCAAATTTCCAAGAAAAATTGGAGTAAAAGGTGCTATTTGACACATAGCCCCTTTTGCTGCAAACAGCAAGTGTGAAAACATTTTATTCTTGAAGCAAAAACTAGTAGGTACGAGTCATCTTGGGGAAAGGCAGAGTTGTTATTTATGTGACATAGTTTCGAAAGCAACACCAAGTCGAAAAAATACAGGGAAAAGACAGTCTTCTTGCAATGTTTTCCATCATTAAGTCACACACTGAATTTCTAACTGCATCAATGTGTGACAAAATTGAATAATTAAATTTTACACATTTAGCAATTGCTGCGAAAAAGCAATTTCCGTCAGCACGGACAGGCACACGTTTCAGTACATTACTGGCAAGTAGTTGATCCAGCCGACTGATATGTGTCTGACGGATATGATCTTTGACAGATTGCATCTTTCTACTCAAAACCCCTGCGAAACTCTGTTCTTATACTCAATAACAGTTCATGAACAGTTCTAGAACATTAAGTGTTCTTGATTCATTTTTCTAGAACATATGTTCTTAATATGTTCTTGAACATTTTCAAGAACTATTGAAGATCATTTCAAGAACTTTAATTTTCCTTAAGATATTCTTGAAAGGTTCTTGAACAAGTTTAGAACAGTTCAAGAAACTTTAAATAGAGAACATGTTCTAAAAATGTTCTTGAACAATTTGAAGAACAAATGAAGAACCGTTCAGGAACTTCAAGGGTTCTTAAACCGTTCTTTATTAGTTCTTAACTGTTAAGTGTTCTTAAACTTTAAGTGTTAAGCACTAATTAAGAACAGTTTAAACCCTTGAAGTTCCTAAACTGTTCTTCATTTGATCTTGAAATTGTTTAAGATCAGTTTTAGAACATCTTCTCTATTTAAAGTTCTTCAAATGTTCTTTAAAATGTGAACTAAATTCCTTTAAGTAATAGATAGAGTATGGTTTCATTGAGTTGGTTCATTTAAACATCGAGATGGGCGTAGCCCATCGAGGTGTTTAAATTAACCAACGAGATGAAACCATACTCTATTTGTTTTGTAGCATGTCCATTTCAGCTCTATTTCAGTTATTCTAACAGTTATTCTCACTGTTATTCTCACAGTTATTCTGACAGGTCTTATTTTGAATTAAACGATTTACACATGTGTCTGAACAAAGAGAATTGTCTGTGACAATGCTATAAATAGGAAATGTAATTAAGATGTGCTTAAAATATCTACAAATATGTTATCTTAATAGGAATGTCGTTACAAATCGATTACATCTGTGCAAATGTAAATATACATTAAATTAGTAAGCATTAGTCACAATATTAACCACCTAATATATGGAAGGGCATAGCCGCCATAAGTCTATGATGCTTTATTGCATATTGCATATATGTATATGGCATCTTGCTATCATCTCTTATGTTATTTTCTCAATGCTTTGTATTACATTTCATTTTCTATCTATGTCAAATGTTGGTATTTATTGCAATTTTTCAAATTTTAACTTCTAAGTGCCTATTTTTCAAATTGTAACTTCTAAGTGCCTATTTTCGTTTTCTTAATCGTTTATTTTTTTACACCTTGTGCTATATCACCTTGTGCTATATTTCATATTCATACAAACATTCCAATTAAAACAACAGCAACAACAAACAAATACATGGAGACATAGAATATAGAAGTAAGCACTTAGAATTATATAATTAGGAATTTGTCAGAATGACGCGTCTTATTATGACGACAGGAGGCGCTGACTTTTGGCAAAAAATAACGACTAATCCCATTTCGCAATCGGAAAGTTTTGTTGTTATCCTCAACGAATGCATTTCGAGTGTTCCGAAATGAGGAACATTAGAAGATTATCTCCCTTGGCTCCGACTGGCGACTCACATACTTCCGTGTTCCAGAACAAACATAAACGCAAAATATCAGCAAAATATTGATCTTCAACATTAAATCAACTGAGAGATGAACTCAGAAAACGAAATGCACGCCTATCAGGCCGTAATAAGGAGGTTATTGAGCGTTAGTGTAATAAAAACATTGTTTACGTAGATAATAAGTATTTTTGAGATCGCCGTTGCCGTGTTTCACTGTTTGGCAATAATCGCTGTTTGTTCATGAAACCATGAAAACAGTGCAGTCTTCTCGTACTTAAAAGATCTCTATTTAATTTATAGGCTGTTCTATAGCAATATGTATTATAAAAAAGTTATGCGTTTTGTTTGCGATGTGTATTATTGTAAGTGGGTAGGGTAATTTATCCCCTTTTCTACCATGCAAGAGCAGCACGAATTTTGATAAAGTCCATAACGTTAAATACAAAAAGAAAAAACTAAAAAAAAAAAGATTTCATCTTGGTAAATTCCTATTTTTTAATTTAGTGGTGATGGGATGCTTTTGTATATTTTCAGACTGGATGCTTACGACAGAAACTCAAACTTTGGTAGACCAGATAGTCCAAGCTGAGTATGTTATGAAACTGCCTGATCCACTGAGCTATTTGGATCTGAACAGTGACAACAAATTTGCACATGTTGAAATGGAAGACGTAACTTCATTCCTATCTCATGAAATTTGACAAGCAGTTTGATCAAACTCCATTAAATTTGTACAAGGAGAAGCATCTGTGTTACATGAGAATACATGAGTCGGAAGTTCGCTATTTTGTGAAAAGTGCAAGTCGAGCGGAAATGAAGAAGGCGGTTGTTTACATTGTGGACATTCGTATCTCACGAGATGGTGAAGTTTTAGAAGCACAGTGTGAATGTGGTGCTGGGATGGGCCCAAATGCTCACTGTAAGCATGTTTGTGCCATACTTTTTGCTGCCCATGTGTTTCAGAAAACGGGGTCTGTCATTGTGGAGAACACATGCACGGAGAAACTACAATATCGTTTCATCAAGTGAAGAAATATACGGGATCACCTACAAAGGCACGTGATATAGAAATGCCTGGAGGTGATGAGAGCACAAATGTAGTATTTGAACCGCGACTTTCACAATATATTGGAACTAAATGGTATCCGTCTTACTTTAGAAATACTTGTTTGAACTTCAGTCAAGTTTCAACAATGCCGATAGCGCAGTTACATGAACCCGCGAATATTAGGGCCGTCGCCAAGGACCATGATTATCTTATGAACAAGCCCGAGGACATTTTCCTGGAGAGAATGGGTTTGACAAATGTTTCTAATGGTCTAGTTAACAGCATCGAGGAAAGAATTCTAGGTCAATGTGCAAATGAGTTATGGCATGAAGAGAGGAAGAAGAGAATTCATTCATCTCATTTCGGCAGTATTTGTAAGGCAACAAATCACACAGATCTCTCGAAGCTGGCCAAAGATCTAATCGACACAAAATCCTTCAAATCTAAAGCGACAGGTCATGGGTTAAAGTTTGAAAAAGAGGCTGTAAAAAGTTACGAACAATTATGCAAATGCAAGGTAGACAAGTGTGGAATTTTTGTATCTGAAACTTCACCATTCCTGGCCTCTTCACCAGATGGAATAGTTTCGACAGATTTAGTAATTGAAATTAAGTGCCCTTACTCTGACAAAGACAAAAATATCACACCTGTAACGGTTCCATATCTTAAAGTTGACGACTGGATTTTGCCTGGATAAAAACTATTATTATCAGGTTCAAGGACAGTTGTTTTGCACTGGAAGATTGCACTGCGACTTCATTGTTTATACACTAGCAGACATCAAGTGTATCCGCATCGAAAGAGATGATGGCTTTATTTCCAGCATGCTGGCAAAGTTGCAGACATTTTATATTTATTTTGAACCAACTGTTTTGAACAAGTTTTTCTATAAAGAAATTATTAATTAGAAACAGTTGTCTACACGCCAGATGAACCATAATTTATTACAAACTAGCGGTGTTGGAGTGTAATAAAGGCATGATATATTTATTATATTTACACTAGTGTAATAAATATGCAAATGAAGGCTGAATTATTGATTTGTCTGAGGAGCTTTATGTTCTTGTAGAACACAGATATGATACATCTATTCGTGATACAAACCTGCCTTCAACAACCACATTTCTACTGATCTATGTATGGATCAAATCTGATGTCTAAATAAGGGGCTTAAACTGGTCAGATTGAACTGAATTTTAGCTCGAGGTAAAAATATTGACACTTTAAAATATGTTTGCCAAAGACAGGTAAATGATTAATAGATTATTCTGACCATTTACATTGATTGTAAATAAAGAAATATAACAAATCTGAATGAAATAAAATATATTTTATTTTATGTTTTTATTTGTTTAATCACTCACAGGTGGCGCATTTACAGAAACTAGTCTGAATGAAAGGGACACATGGCAATGTTTAAGTCTGTATCAACAGTAACATATTGAAGCAACTAGATTTATTTAATTCAGTATCGTCTTAACTTTCAACTTGCTTGCATATTCTTTAATAAACTCGAGTTTTCATATATATTTTTATATTACCAAATGTTTAAATATATATTCAGAAGTTTGTTACACATGTATGTTAAATCAATTTGTTTTGAACTATTCTAATAATGAAGAGTATTGATTGCATATGCAGGTTATGCAGGAAAACTAACAGGAGTTTTAAACAAATAAAGATTGCAGTGTGTCCCTTTAATTTAAAGTTTAAAACACATTATGTGGCAACCAGTTTTATTGGTGGAGGAAGACTTAGTTCAATTCTAGTAAAACCACTGTCAGTCAACATGCAGTGCCTGACCAACTACATCATTGCTGGATGATGATCATAGAATGAATTGTATACAGTTCATGCATATGATAAGAATTTAGCGAGTTATGGGAGTTGACCTAAGTTGGGCTAACTGATCGCATTTTTAAACATTGGTAGCAAATGTGTGAGTACTACTTCATGAAATTAGCCACTAACTACCGGCGTTTAACACTGTTAACCTATACGATATAAAAAGGCAAATCAATTATAATATTTATATATTTTCTGTTGCAAATTAGCACCAACAATAACGTGACTTGTGAGTCTGATAATGATAAACAAGAGGCACTGTGGACGCTCTACTGGCACAAGATAAAGTTTATGTATAAGGGGCCATAAATCTTTCAAAAACCATTCAACCTGAACTTGGTGATGATATAGGCAACTAGGCTTGGTACTGATCATCCCTGCAAAGTTTCGTTGAAATCCAGCCAGAGGAACAGGAGAACAAGTCTAGACAAAGTTAGTGTATTAAAACCTTTAAGAGCTCATAACTATGCCAAAATTCATTCAACCAGAACATGGCAATGACAGGTGCAACTAGGCTTAGTACTGATCATCCCCGCCAAGATTCGCTGAAATCTGTAAAAGAGTTCAGAAGAGACTAATCTGGACAAAGATTGTGTATTAAAACATTTAAAGGGTCATAACTCTGCCAAAAATCATCCAAACGAAATATGGCGATAATATGCACAACTAGGCTTGGTACTGATCATCCCTGCAAAGTTTCAAATAAATCCGGCCAAATGAAGGCCATTTCGTCTTAATGAGGTCAAGATATAGCATATTTCAGAAAATCAAGGGCAATAACTCCGATATAAATGGTCCAATCTGGATGGTTTTCGAACTAGTCAAAGCTTTCATTGATATTAACAATCTGATAAAGATTCGTAAAGATCGGATGAAAGATGAAGGCCCTATCGTCTTAACGAGACAAAATATAGGATTTGTAACTAAATCAAGGGCCATAACTCCACTGTTACTTGTCCGATCTGGCTGGTTTTCGAACTTGTCCGAGCTTTCATTGATATAAACAATATGGTGAAGTTTCGTAAAGATCGCATGAAAAATGCAGGCCATATCAACTTAAGAAGGAAAATATAGCATTTTTAACTAAATCAAGGGCAATAACTCCGCTGTTAATGGTTCGATCTAGCTGTAGGTTTGATCTAGCTGGTTTTTAAACTTATTCGAGCTTTCATTGTTATTAACAATCTGTGCAAGTTTGGTAAATATCAAATAATAAATGAAGGTGCTAGAGTGTTCAAAAGGCTTAATTTGGCATTTTTCAGCAAAACAAGGGCCGTAGCTCCGGTGAAATTATTTCGATCTGGCTGTTTTTCGAACTTGTCCGAGCTTTCATTGATATAAAGACACTGGCAAAGTTTCGTAAAGATCCGATTAATATTGAAGGTCCTAAAGTGTTCACAAGGCAGAAAATAGCATTTTTCAGAAAAACAAGGGCTATAACTCTGTTGTTTCTGATCCGATTTGGCTGGTTTTCAAACTTGTCCGAGCTATCATTGATATTAACAATCTGTATGCAAGTTTGGTAAAGATCAAATAATAAATGAAGGTGCTAGAGTGTTCACAAGGCTTAATATGGCATTTTCAGAAGGAAAAAAAGGGCCATAACTCCGGTTAAATTATTCCAATCTAGCTGGTTTCATTAAAATGAAGACACTGGCAAAGTTTCGTAAAGATCCGATTAATATTGAAGGCCCTAGAGTGTTCACAAGGCAGAAAATAGCATTTTTCAGAAAAACAAGGGCCATAACTCCGGTGTTACTGATCTGAATTGGCTGGTTTTCGAACTTGTCCAAGCTTTCATTGATATTAACAATATGTGCAAGTTTGGTAAATATCAAATAATAAATGAAGGTGCTCGAGTGTTCACAAGGCGTAATATGGCATTTTTCAGCAAAACCAGGGCCTTAACTCCAGTGAAATTAATCTGATCTGGCTTGTTTTCGAACTTGTCCTCGAGCTTTCATTGATATAAAGACACTGGTAAAGTTTCTTAAAGATCCCATTTATATTGAAGGCCCTAGAGTGTCCACAAGGCAAAAGTTAACGGACGGACGACGGACAACTCGTCATCCCAGAAGCTCTGCTGGCCTTCGGCCAGTAGAGCTAAAAAGTGTGAGAGATAAAACTACAATCAAGTGTATTTTCAGTCGGTGGAATTATATACAGCTATTTAATGACTTTCCGGTCAAGTTATTACTATTTGCTTGAGGTATATGGAAGGATCATGTGTGAATAGTTACCATGGTCCTTCGATTCACCGAGGGCAAGTATTGTTACTATTGACCGGGATGTCATTAAATGACTGTTTTATTACATGATTTATAACAAGCCGGTCATATAGTCAAATCGAGTGACTGGTAATTTATATGTCTACTTTGTTTTATACTCGGTCATCATTGAATGATAATGCCGCTGCCCAAATGTAAGTCAACTGTTCTGAGCTAGGCATGCTTGGGAATTATGCTGGATCTAAAATTGCACAATATGAAACAAATAAATATGATCTCCGATGAAAGTTTGGTGTCAGTCGCCGTCATTGGTTCGATTAGAATTCTGTAGGTTTTTGCAAGACCTATTAGTCTCTCGATGTGAACACGTTTACTTGCTATTCTACGGTCTCTGATTAAAGTTTCTCCCGTCATTCTGTTCTTTTTTCTCAAAGAATGTTGGTATATTAATAGAAACATTACGTGGAGCAAAAAGATCTTGCACACTGAAACCTTCGTCAGCCATAATGCTGTCGTTTGCATCACAACTGTGTAATAATGAACTACGTTCAGTAATCTGTCGGTCACTCGCACTGCCTCCAAATATAGGCCGCTGAAACAAAGGATACTAGTCCTCCTGGTGTAGCACCCACTAAAACGTTCACAGTGTTTCTGTTTTAGTATGTTGAGAATGTTTTTTGTTGCGATTTAGGATTGCTTGTTTTATTTATAGGACATTCCGTACCATCAACAATCACTCGAGTAGATGGATAAAGTTTTTTAAATCCTGATGGAGAAAAGTACCAGACCAGTTCTTGAGATGGTCAAATATTTCTTTCTTTCCACAGTCTTGACATAAAATTAATCCAGGTTATTACAACATTCAAAACCACTGTTTCAGAAACACCAAACATTCTTGCGAGTTCAAAATTAGTTCTATGTCTGCGTAATTTAATCAGAAACATGAAAAATTGATCCGAAACGTCTATGCTTACAACATTGTGGTAAACATAGTTTAAACAATAAGCTGCTGGGCCTAAAGTGTGTAGAACAAAGTAAAATTTAAAAATATGTTCAAGTCCTGTGTAGAAATGAATCCCGGCGCTATCCTTTCTAAAATATTCAAATGAATACATCCTTCGACTAGCGAGTCTGAGTAGGTACAGACACATACACCTTTTCATCAAGCGGATTCCTCTCCATTTATACTGCTTTGTAGATTATCACTTACAATTTCTTCGCATGAACCTAATTGCAGTTCACTGTCAAACATCGAGACATCCTGGTTACTTTCAATAGGACAATCAGTGCTAGTCTGCTCGACCAGAATTCGTCTTCTTTTTATTGAACGCTCATCATGCGCCGTATGTCACTGTCTGGTTTTGGCGTGTCTTTGTTCCAACTACAGTGAATTGGTATCGCTGTCTTCTTAAATGTTCTTCATTCAACTTCTGTACCTGAAAATGTTGATGAATTTTAGGTTAATTGTGGGCTTCAAAGATATTAGTGCAGTACGTCTATCTATGTTTCCCCCAACTCTACAGAGTTTGGGGAGGCATATCCACACCCACCCCCATCCCCATGTATTGGTAAACTACTGAAGCATAGGTGAAAAAAAAGATGTACTTAGACTAGTAATAAAACATTTACATGTACACAGATCTGTTAAAGGGACACAATCGATTCATGGCAATCTTGATTTTTTAAAAACTAGCGTCGACACGTTAGTTTTACTACATAAATTGCATTTGTTCAATCATTAATGTTATTTATAAGAATTGTATTAAGCCATTTGTTTTTGCATATTATTAGTTTTTGATAGTATTGTACCAATAATATATTAAAACTTATAGTATACAAGGTAACAAGACGAAATAGTGAATACTTAAAATTTGATTTATTTAAATCTAAACAGGGTAAAAGTTAAAATGATACTGGATATATATATCGAGACACCCATTCAAATACTTCAAGATTGCCGTGTGTCCCTTTATGTATGCATGTCCATATATTCTTCAAAGCCATTGGAGGTACAAACACAATTCATATCTAACAAACAGATCTAGTACAGTTTGTCAACATTTAATATAACACGCAGCTGATTTTTTCTGTTAATATATGAACTGCTCTACACTACAGTAACGTTACCGAATACTAGTGTACTGTACAGTCGATCTACTTTCGGTTTCTCTACACGGGAGTATGAACGATGACAAGGCGTTGGCTGAATTTAGTATTTGAAATACATAAATATGGTCTGTAATTTCAATTCGAATCAGATTTAAACAAATTAATTCTTGTCCAGAGCATAAACTGAATATATTTGAATAACCCTCGGCTAGGGTTTATTAAAAGTTTGCCAAAAAGGTGATACACTCGGAGTGACTTCCCTTTGATATAGATAGATAAAAATCCTAAAATTCGTCAACTTTCAGACTCCAGTGTATAAAACAAAATTACAAGTTCAACAATAAGCCAAATATACAAGTTCAACTATTAGCCATATAAAGAAATATGGTTTAGTTACCGTTCGGTTCCTGAAATATTCGCTGTCGCATCCTGCAGTTCTCATATCCGCATCCTCTCGAACTTTTGTGTAGAATCTGCCATTCGCAACGTCTCGAATTTCTGCAGGGAGCAGTTAGTAATTTCGCAGCGACACTGAACGTCATAATGGTGAGTTAATACAATTAATACGTTAAGTGGCGCTACGGTCGATAAACAAATCGCACATACCGGTTGATAATGATAGGGTAGAAATACAATAAGAAAACAACTCATTTAGCGAAAAACACCGATTAGAAAGTTGCAATATTGTAATGTTGAAATTGTCACAAAGAAACAAGAAATATACACGCAAGGGAAAAACAATTAACCCGTTAAGACTTAGCGGTTGCAAGTTACAATGTTGCATTGTTGCATTTGTCACAAATAATTAAGAAGTATGCAACATATACATACATGTGATTTTGTGGAAATACAAATAACAAATTAAGAAAATGAAATGTAATACAAAGCATTGAGAAAATAACATTAGAGATGATAGCAAGATGCCATATACATATATGCAATAAGCAATAAAGCAACATAGACTTATGGCGGCTATGCCCTTCCATACTAATAAACTATTGTGATCTTCCCTTATTAGTCACACTACTTACTGATACAGCATTTGAAAAAGGCATTATTTTTGTAATGCTGACAGGCACAGGTATTAAACTGAAATATGAAATATCTTTGTTTTAAGTAGCTTGAACACACCCCAAGTATACATAGATGGCTTTTGCTGAGACATGAAAACAATTATCCATAAACTTGGTATAAAAAGACATTTAGATTAGTATAAACTAATTGGGTCACCCTCGATAAATAAAGACTTTCAATTCAATTCAATTATTTTGTAGCACTTAAATTTTGTGTTGATAAAATTAAAGTTCAATAGTTTCAAATCTTTTGAGTATTTCCACAAAACAACATAATTTATTACACCATTTCCAGAACAGGTTTTTCCATAACAAACTGAATGTTTATGAATGTTGTTTAACTGCTCATCAACACAGTATTAGGTTATAAGAAAAATTACAGTTCTTGAAATGTTCTTCAATAGTTCTTGAAAATGTTCAATCTTTAAGAACATATTAAGAACATGTTTCGTAGGTGTTCATCTTCATTAATTAAACAAATCTATACTACTATTAACCAACAAATATATGATAATGACATTATTGCATGAACAGTTTAATATAATAACATTATCTGCAGTTTAAATGTTTAAATGCCCATGTCTTCAGTTTAGTAGGTAAAGAATATATGACACCTGAGTGATTCTGACAAAATTGCAAATAAAATGCAGACGCCATTCTTTTGAATTTTTGGCGGTAAAATGGCAGTCCAACTGAAGATTGTGCTTGCATCATTTAATGATTAAATGTAAGTGTTTTGTGATAATACTTTCATTACTTATTGTGTAAAAACATCTTATACATTTAATAGTTGTATTTGAAAGATGAAATTTCTAAATGTAGTCTTTAGAAACAGTATTTTAAAATAAAACCCATATTGTCATGTGTTTTCGCGGATTGTCTTTCTTTTTTTGTTGCTGACAGAAAAATGGTATTCAGCACTGCAGATATTATTTCATTTCAGTATCATATGTAACATTTCACCAAGTATGACCAGGCATTCTGAAGGTTCAATTAATGAATTGTTCTTTAACTGTTATGTAGGTTAAATTAGTGGCCAAGGGAGTTCTGGAACTGTGCAGGAACTGTTCTGAATAGATTGTTCAAGAACTATTCTTGAACTGTGCTTCATCTGTTCTTGAGTTAGATGAGACAAAATGTCTTGAACTTATGTTCAAGAACAGTTCTAGAACTATCTTACTTGAACTGTTCAAGATTAGTTCCAGTATAGTTCTAGAACTGTTCTAGAACACTTCCAGTACAGATCGTTCTGGAACAGTTCTAGAACAGTTCCAGTACAGTTAGTTCTAGAACTGTGCTTCATCTGTTCTTGAGCAGTTCTGGAACTGTGCATGAACGTTAAATGAGACAAAATTTCTAGTCTTGGGTTATGTTCAAGAACAGTTCCAGTACAGATAGTTCTAGAACTGTTCTAGAACAGTTCCAGTACAGATCGTTCTGTAACAGTTCTAGAACAGTTCCAGTACAGATAGTTCAAGAACTGTTCTTAAACATAAGTTCTAGAACTGTTCTTGAACATACGTTCTAGAAAATTTGTCTCATTTAACGTTCACGTACTGCTCTAGAACTGTACCAGAACAGATTAGGTACAGTTCTTGAACAATCTATCCAGAACAGTTCAAGAATTGTTCATGCACAGTTCTAGAAAATTTCCCAGGGGATCGTTGGCCTTTTCGGTTCCATCAATGTTCTTCTTCCTTTTAGCTCACTAAGTTGATTTAAATGAACAAACTTACCCTATTATTTCCATCTATGTTTTTGTTTTGTTTTAATTGAGCGTGTTTCACACTGAAAAATCTCTGTATAAATGCAAGATTAACACAGAATAATGTCATTAGGTAATTAGAACATAATTTGCTTCATACCAGAACAGGTACTGTGATATCAAATCTGTCCACACCAATTATCCTGGTTATTAGCAATACACAAGATGTAAAAATGCTTACAGGAATAAGGAGCTATTTGCCCCTTAGCCCCATTTATCATGTTTTAAACCAATGCTTTTGAGGTAACAATTTGGGGGAAAAGGTGCTATTTGTCAAATGGCCCCATTTACCGCAATGTTGTATACACATAACTCCTTTTACCGCACACTACTTTTATGTAAAGCAGATAGCACCTTATCCTTTTAATCAATATCTCCAGATTGATTCAATATGCAATAAAGATTTTTTCTGACAAGAAACATATCATTAAAAGGAATCTTAATATGCCAGAAAACCATT
Source organism: Cyrtodaria siliqua (assembly GCA_037043455.1). Lineage (NCBI taxonomy): Eukaryota > Metazoa > Mollusca > Bivalvia > Adapedonta > Hiatellidae > Cyrtodaria > Cyrtodaria siliqua. Next base: position 145,632 of record JAWPHD010005318.1, on the reverse strand, counting down.
TTCTGTGAAAATGTTAGTTAGCACCTTTTACCTCTAAGGGGGCGATTTGTTCTATAAATACGTAAAAACAATCATTGCTTTGTCATCTCTACCGACAATTGAATAATGTATAATAAATGACAATTCTCTAATGTTGAATGACAGAATGTCAATATAATTTACGTTCTGTTTCATTTTAGCATTGTGGAAAATTCGTTTAGAACGATACTCTATAAATAAGTTATTATAGAAGATCTCCCATGGCACAAGCCATGACTTACATATCTTGTTTGTTTCACGATAACTGTAGCTGAAATGTAGGTATTATATTAACACACGGTATTCAGTCCAGCAACTTTCAGAAGATATGATTATGATTTTTAAATGGTACATTTGAATTTTCATTTCAGAGGTACATGCATATTTGTTGGCAGATTACATTACATAATTGCTAGTATTTCGCCATTTATGAACAGATTAGAAATGTTTTTTTTATTTTTTTTATTTTTGTAAGCTAAATATTGCTCATAAACACATGAACATGTTTAAATAATACAAGCATCTATAATAATTATCACTGGTGAGATGAGCAAGAACATAAGATATTTATATAGTAGTTATATAGTACTACAGAGACATACCTAGTTTTTCTTTAACCAGTTCCAATTCATTTACATGTAGATTTACTACAGAAAAGAAACATAGCTCAAAAGTCCTATAGGTTAGGATGGGACAAGTTTAACATAATTAGACAAATAATCTATGCCCGTTTAACTGTGCTCTGTGTCAATAGGTACCAAGTTTCGGTAATTATTTATGTATTTTGATAGGGTCGGGGTCAGGGTCAAGATCAGGGTCAGGTTGAGAGTCTGAGTCAGGGTCATATTTCGGAGTAAGGTTATTTCAGGAGTTATTTCAGGAGTTATTTCAGGAATCGTTGTATTTGAACTTGTCATTTGGAAACTTCGGTTGGGAATAAATGACGATGAAACAAAATGATGGTTAAAAAACGATCGCATTGTTAAATCAAAGTCGCGGTTGCATACACATATTGCAGAGTAAGAGTGAGTAAGGTTGTTACTTATAATAAATAGAATTCCATGCATACACGTACCGTTATGCTTCCCCAGACCATTATCCACACCCTAGCTCTTATGACAAGTATTGTTACCTGACCACTTTTCTTTCAAACATTACCCTTAATGTTACACTTCCACGATGATATAAGACCTACACTAGTAAGTGTACCCTTTACACAGATACTCTTATGTCTCGTCATTTTCAAACGTTATTTCTGAAGTCACTGCTACGAGTGAAAAAGAGATTTTGGCTTATTGGAAAGGGTTGATGAACCTACTGAATGTAACATTGTGTTTGTTTTACAGTTCCCATAACAAAATCGACACCGGAAAACGGCCCTGAAACAAGCTAAATGTACATAAAGTATTTGAAGGTGACTAGTATATAAAGGTCGAAATATTACAAAATGAAAACAAGAAGCACATTTTATTAATAAATGAACAGTCAACATGATATTACTTTTATTTCATTTTTGATATTATTTTTCTTATAAAGTATCACTATGAAACAAAATCGAAAGCATTCGTTTGCTTAAAAGATGCGTATTCGTGCATTATAACTTAAAGCAGGAAAAGCGAAATGAGCATTTGATTATAAAATGTAACTCCGATTTTCCAATTTAGGTTCAATGGAGATCAAACAGTACGAGGTATTAATTATTAACTGCCTACTTCAATAGCCATATTATAGGTTCTAAGAAGGAGCCTGAACTAAATGTATCTGAATTGAAATATTATTTTATAAAATGTTTATAAGTAACGTTCAGTTTGGTAATAGATATATTATTGTAAGATCAGCTCAACATTTTGTCTGAAAGCATTTCGTGGTGTTGTATTAACTTTGATACCCCATCCAAGCCCTTCTCCAAGAAGCGAAAACGGGCTTGGCTGGGGTATGAAATAAAACTTCAAGTTCGGCTTAAAACAGTTTGCATTTTGTAAAATTAGAATATTTAATAGGTAATTTTAAATAGGGTATCTCATTTTTACAAAAAAATAAAATTAAATGTGTTTTATTTTCGAAATATCCGTTATAAAATCCTGCTAATATAAGCTTTGCCATCTCATAATGGAAATAAGGCGGGCCATGTAATGAATAGAGCTTATAGATTTGCATAACGATGATTACCAATTCGTGTGTGTTAAAGTCTAATTCCAGCAAAACATAAGGTCTGCTTTGTTTGTAGTAAAATAGTGCCTAAAAGTGTGTTCTTGCATTTTTTATCTCCTGTCTTGATAAAGGTTGGCAATATGGGTACCACCTTCGAACGGTCAGTGACAAAAATGCCGCTGTGGGTTTAAACCAGGTTTTAGGGTAAACCAAACAACTAATTCTAGGGTTCAAGGGTAAACCAAACAACTAAAAATCAATGAACAATACATGATAAGATCACTTGCAAACCTTGTTGAAATTACCAGTAAGTAACTAACCATCAGAGTACACAACCATCTGTCCTCTCCCATGTCTTTGATGAGAAAGTCAAATGCATGATCCACGTACGTGGCGTACTTTGGTAAGACATCCCTGAGTGCGCTACACATGTACACCCTGAAACATCACGGAGAGCCCATGACCGATCCGATCACGTGCTCAGCAGCCTGCATTATAGACATTATTATCTTGTTCTTTTTTGAGAAAGAAGCTGTTTTTGTGGAATATAAAAAGCGGGTCAATTATTTGTCATTCTGTTGACAAGTTTTAACAATGATTAAGCTTCCCTTGCTTAACATTTTGAATTATTGGTATTAAATTCCTTTATCATCTTAATGCACTTACATTTTGAAACCAATGTCCTATTGCATATTCAAACACTTGGTACCAAATGAGTGGTCCATTGCCGAGCGGGTGTGTCCTTGCACAAACTGCGCCTACGGATTCGTCACGTGAAGTAAGATCAGGTAAAGCTTCTACTAAATCAGGAGTACATATTTGACGTCAGCATCAGTCGTCAGAATGTATGTCACTACGTAACTTGCTGAAACGAACACACGTTTAATAGCATATATATAACATTTGATTACACATTCCATTGCGTAAAAAATTAAAAACAAATGTTAGATTCTCGGCAGTCAACCCGAATGTTCATAGTCGACTCTCCTCTACCGGTTCGTATCGTTTTATAATCATATGTGGATGAATCATAGAGATAGGTAGATACACTACACATGTTTATGGGTTGTACAGAAGTAACATATACATTGCAAATAACAGAACAAGTGAATACATGAATAAACGACATTTCACTACAAGTTAACACAGTTTGTATTACTTAAAGTATCCAGATAATTAACAGAAAGCCTAGAAAGCCACAAATAATAAGCCAGAGCAACAAGAGAATAAACCATTAAGGGACGACAAGACAAGATTGCAGACAAACATCAAACATCACCGTCTTTTAGGGCTTTAAATTGTGTTGCTATATCAATAGTTACCTATTTTATATTTAAATGTTCATGACTGTTAATATTTCTGCAGTCGCTTGTTTTAACAGTTGATTTGTTAAATGCTGGTTTAAGTGTTTTGAGCAGTTTGTTTTCAAATCGGAAAAATGGAGTTTCAGACAGTACTTTTAAGGATAGAAAATATTTTAAATCTTCCTCCTGATTTTTTATGAAAGTGTTTGTTCACTTCAAGTAGACGAAGGTCAACCACTCGTGTTTGCTGTCTGTGTAAAGTCAATCTCATCCAGTCCTCAGCTCGAGTTTTGTTTGTCCAATGTAAAATTCGTTACACTGAGAACATATAATTCTGTAAATGACATTTTTGGTTATACAGTTTATATTTTGTTTGACGTGAAATTGTTTCCCATTTTTAAATGTTATGCTAGTTCCTTCAATGAGATAATGGCACGTCAAACAGCGCGGTGCATTACATTTTTCATCTTTTGACTGGGTTTCTATAGAATTAATCTTCGATTGGATAAGGATTTTTAATGACCTTGGTTGACGTTTACTGTTTATAAACTTTTTCTGCTGTGTTATTTTGCACAGTCGTTGACTTCTCTTTAGAAATTGTTCGCAGGTTTGTATTGCGAGAAATTTGCTTGTATTCCGCGGATTGTATGTATTCATAAATTTATGGAATGACACTATTAATATATGCCGTGGGTTTTCGTTTTTGATCATATATCATTTTTCGCTACATATATCATCAAGTATTATTTCATCCGGATTGTGTTGCCGCTTAAGATAATGGGTTAGTTCATGAAGTCTAACGTCTTGAATAGAAACATCACTGACAATGGGGATAATGCGGGATGCAAGATTGAATGGTATATTTACTTTTTTGTATTTTGGATGACTGGAGTTAAAATGCAAGTATAAATGAGTATCCTTGGTTTGCTATAAATGTCTGTTGAGAGTGATGTTCCCGTTATCTTACCGAGGACGTCGAGGCAAGGAATTTCTAACATATTCATATCGGTTGTATATTTGATGGCCGGATTTAACTGATTAAGTTCTTCCCAACATTCTTCCGCTACGTCAAAACTATGAACGTTTCCCGCTATTAACGTTGCACGGGAACGCTTCGTGTGTATGTTTATGTTATTTATGTATTTATGATACCGCCTGTAGATCTACTTAAATACGTGGTGAAAGTACTAGCGGAATAGAATAGAAAAGTCACTTTAAAAGAATGTCTTGATTTTATTACATATATAATACATATATATTATAGAATGTTATAGATTTTTTCTGTTCTGTTTTATTATTAGTGACGCTCTCTGTAGCAATAATGTGAATTCACATGTTGGTACACTGTGGACGTTTGGATACTAATCAGTACACCTGTTATTTTACATAAATATTGTTTGATACATAAGTATAGTTGATGTTGATCGTTTCCCCTTTGTATACTTGACTTAATAGACTACCTATAACTAATGACCGTAATAAAACTCCTGTAATCCATGCAAGCCCCCATGTAAAGTCGCCCCATGTGTTTCAATTAATGCTTGTTAGATTGCCTAGTCTAATAATATGTTACGGATGTTTTCAGTGGATCAGAACTAGGACTCCGCCCAATTGTTGTGCACGGGCGGGCACTTGGACACTACCGATCTTCCGAAAGCCAGCTGGATAGCTTCCTCACGTATGATTGCAACGCACAGTTTGTTTAGTTGTGACCAATTTACAGTTCGCCACTATACATTCCTCTTTGATTGTGTGATGATCGGACATATTGTGGACAATATTATGACGTATATCTAAATCCCGAAAGGAGGGAAATATTTCATGTCTGTTTTCAATCTTGTCTTGTCTTACCCTTAACAGTTTATTCTCGTGTTGCTCTGACTTTTTCCTAGTTATTGAGTACTTGCTTGTTGTTGTGGCTTTCTAGCATTCTTTGTTTATTTTCACTTGAACATCTTTGTGTTATACTTATTTGCCTATTTATGCTGCCTAGGTTGTCAGAGAATTTAGTCTGGCTGGAATTTCTTTATTTACCTTGTCCCGTTTAATTGGGATGACATAAGAGTAAAAGTGAGACTTAGTACACCCCAGAACTGGCTCTTTTTGTGCAAATGATTGTTCCAATGCGGTATCCCTATTCCCAACCATTTTATGTTTGTGGTGTCGCATACCTTGCTTTTACCATGTTTTTATCGTTAGCTTTGAATGCGTGTTTTTGATTGACTGTGATCTGTCAATGCAACATTGTCTGCCCGACATTAATATCTAATCTCACATAATAAGTAAATACTGAAAATTGAATCCCTTGGAAGCTACAACCACAGACAAGGGAGAAAAGCAGCAGACGCGGTTTTATTGAGTCCTGTCATGAGAGGTAATATAAGGTGCAGACCCTATCCCATTCCCTAGAACTGACTCAATCGGCATTCTAATTTAATGCTAAGAAGTAAATAAAATACTCTCTAGTGATTTATAGCCGGGGCGACCTTTTACAGCCGCCCCGCAGTCCATAAATACTGAAAATGGAATCCCTTAGAAACAACGAAATATTCTGGGATATGAGATGGCATATTTTTTGAAGATAATGCTAAAGAAACACGTATTATTTCATTTGGAATTTCCATGTCTGTAGATGTCATAAAGTACCCATGTATAACTAACACACTGGGCCTTACCATAGACAGCAGAGTAGATTATCTCGTTATCCTGTTTTCTTATTATACATCCTACCATTATTCTTTACAATAGCAACTTTTACGCACTTTGATCCATAGTGTACGTTGTAAGTTTATATTTCCGTAGAAAGGGAGAAGGATCTTTTAAAAAACAGTTCGATTTTTATATCTATATTTATTGCAGATTACAATGCTTTTTTAAATATACAAAATATAACACAGTTGTATGCATGTTACGTAGTTTGGAGTTGATATGTACTCTTACAAAATATAAACAGTATTACTGTCTCCATTTTATCCAAAATAAGTAAGTCAATAAGCAAAAAATAAAAATATAATATGGCATATACACGTAAAATGTACGTACATGTGCATGTGCAACTTACGTTCATTATGTATGGAGTATGCTCATACTTACTGAGATTCCCGATACAACCACTTTTCGCACACAACCTGAATTTGAACACTTCCGTATAAACAGCGTAAATAAGAATGCGTGCCCTCATTTGAATACAATGACCTGATTATTTTGACAGCTACTCCTGCAGAATGTCAACATGACAATATAAACAAAAATGGAGATACGAAAGGCATTATTCAAATAAAAAGCTGACCTCAATATGTATTTCAGTCAATTTCACTATTCCATAATATTCCTTTCCTTAAAACTTGATTAAAACCATTTTTTGATTGATTACAAATTAAACAGCTGTCGTCTGCACAATTGCTGACGTAATCTCATGATCTACTTTCCCTCCGAAAAGTCAAAAGTAGAACTGCAGATAAAAAAATAATCACTTTAAAAAATTACCCTCTCCTATGTAATTTTACTGAAAATGTTTAAAAATAATCTGGAAAATGTGTGGTCTGCAAGCACTTCATTATCTCAAACCTCAACATGTTTACTCAAATTAGGATTGTTAATTGTGAGAAAATGTGACAATTTTGAGAATTGGGTGTATTTATCATTTTCAACTCATGTAAGGGTCATTAAAAGGGGAGACACCTTGTTTTGCCTTTCATGTGCACCTGAAAAAAACACAACATTAAAAATAAATTATAAATACTTTCTAAAAGTTATTTTCATGGGTTAACATTATTTTTTAACTGTTGAGAAGTGTTGACTATATGTTAAAACTATTATTGGGTACACATTTCTGTTCTGCAGAATACCTTTCATGTTTACCGGAAGTGCTCGAAAAGAGGTTGGATGTTCCGTTAGGAATGAGGTAAGGAGGTCATCATTTTGCTTAAAAAATGTAAACAATACAGGCCATGCCAATTTGGCATGATTCTGCAGAATTTTAGTACTATAATTAATAAAAACATTGACTGGAAAGGAAAAGTATTTTAATTAACTGTAAGGTTTTAATCTCATGTTTTGTCCTTATGTGTGCGAAAACTGGTTGTGCCGGGACATACCTGTATATATATATAGGCAGAAACTCCATTTCTGTCCATAGTTAACTCTTTCAGAAAAGTTTGTTGTTGCCAATATACAATCACAGTTTAAATAATTCATCTGACCACGTCGCAATGGGCTATTAAAGAAAATATCCAAAATCCGTAACCCTCACTAAGGCATGACTTTAATCCAAATGTACTCTCCCCTCCCCAATCCCTGAAACATTTCGTTACTCGCACATAGACCCCACCACACTGCCTATCAAGAAAATCACTCTAAATGATTATCCTACTTCTCCCTTTTTTGACTAAGGAATTATACTTTTGACAAAGTATACCCCTCAGATTTTCCTTCCTTACCCCACCTCTTCATGCCTTTGATTTTTTAAGTACCTCTAAACTACCCAGCCGCTCACCCGACTACGAAAGTATTTTCGTCCACCCTAACCTTTCCTGGTTTTTATTTTAACCTCACTTTTAATCTAATGAAGGCTAATTTTGACAAAATACCAGCCATTCTGGAAATAAATTGTATCACGTACTAACCCACCACACAAAACGTATTTCCATTTCCTTACTTCACTTCTTTGTAACTTGTTGTTCATATCAAGTTCTCCTTAACCCTCTAAAATATCTTTTTCTTCCCCTCCCTCTTTTTTACAAAATATAAGCTACTTTTAACGAAAATCCCCTGGTTAAAACTTCATCCTCAAGTATTTTCTTGAGACTCACCAACCTCCAAACACATATACACAAACCTCGTTTACCGAAGGAATGCTTCTTTTGAGCAAGACCCCCTAGAACAATCACTAATTAAGCAACCCCGCCCTCAGCTACTTTTCTGAGATTCCCCACCCCAATCCCAAACTAATTATTATCCTCATCTCTTTTATCAAAGGTAGTCTAACTACAACAAAATACCCAGCCTTGTTGTGAAAATCACAAATCAAGTACCATACCACTAAAATGTATTTACCTTCTTAACCACACCGCTTTAAGTCTTTCAGTTTTATAATATAACACTCCGTCCCTCTTTCCTTCCCTAACTCAAGCCCGGTCCCTGCCTTTATTTTATCACTCCTTCCCCATTTTTACTTAAGGATAGCTATTTATGACGGAAGACTCACTTTAACACATCAAGTACTTTCTTCCCCACCCTAACCACCCACCCACTCCGATGAAAGTAGTTTCCTTGCAGACCAACATTTACCTGAATATTCACACCCTATTAAGCTAGGGAAGGCTACTTTTTACGCAAACAGCACTAAACAAGAACCTACTCCGCATTTAAACGCTCGAAACTATTTGTCCGTACTTACCACCTCTGTCGTGGTAAGTCAAAACATTCTTCTAATCGTACCCAAATTTAAATATTTTCAATCGTACGTATCGAACCGTGAAGTGATCAATTGTATTGAAAACCGTGTGACAATGTTTAAGGCGATTGCTTTGGATTAGGACAGCTAATGATAAATGTAAACATTGAAACCATTTGAAAAATATGATAATATAAAGAACCGTGGAAATCTTTTGGCCTTAAGTATATTCTATGAAGCGTTGAAATCTTTTGGCCTTAAGTATATTATAAATTGGTGATATCACGCATTAGAATACGTAATATTACTTGTTTGTGACTATGTCACATTGTAAAATGTTATTTCAAAGTAAAGCGGCTCCTCATAGTAAGGGTGCTTATGTGTGACTTTTAATAACAACGCAAACTTGTTTAACAGGAATGCAATACCAAGAGTCAACTGTTTTATTGATACTATTTTTACATCTAGCATATAGTATATTAATAACTTGATTGACCTTAAAAAACATCGATGTGCGGTCTGCGAAATAGTTTTAATATGGATAGCTTGTGCAATGGATATATAAAACAGCATGTTTATATTTGTGGAGAACGGCAGCCATTTAATGTAATACTATGTAAATTAGTGGAGCACAACCGCCAATCGAAATTACGCCATACAAATTAGTGGAACACTACCCCAATCTACATTATGCTATGTAAATTAGTGGAGCACAACCGCCAATCGACATTACGCTATGTAAATTAGTGAAGCACAACCGCCAATCTACATTTCGCTATGTAAATTAGTGGAGCACAACCTCATATTGACATTATGCTATTAAAATTATTAGAGTAGGACCACATATCGACATTATGCTATGTTAAGTACAGGAACGAATAATTAAGGCTATGTAATTAATCGCACCAAATCTAATCTATATAAGACCGTAAATTAGTGAAACATACTATTTTATATAGAGCAGTTTGAGCCTTAGTCATCAAATTCTGACTATGGTGATATGATCGTAATCCTGGAAACAAGTATCTTTAAATCACAGTTCGTATTGGATTACTTCGAAAACATTACAGCTGACCTATTTACTCAACCTTTTAAACTAAAGAAAACTTACATATATCCGCCATAATTTTTTAAGTTTCGCCCTGTGTTTTTCATGGGTCAAGTATTCATAGACATTGAACATACGTTCCATTGATTTAACGTTATTTGTATCATGCGTTTTTGTCCTTTTGATTGGGTCTATATGCTGTAACTATGCATTATATTAACATGGCAGTTAAATGTCCTTTTCAATTGCTCATCGACAACTGCATAACAATCACATGCTATTCTTTTTTGTGAGTTTGAATCAATACTTATTATTGACATTGAGATATCATACTTCAGCTAATTGTTTAAAATTGCAATCTATCGTCACTTGAATTGATTTTTAAATTACACCAATTGTATAACACTCAAAACTACTTTGGAGTATTATTTTGACGAGCCTGCTTTCAGAACAATTTCTACAGTAGTTACATCTTTGTTTACATCAGTTGCCAGAACGAAAACTGCAATAGACATACACTGATGCTTAAGTTACTTGCATTATAAAAGAGGGTGGGGTATCGTATTGTTCTGTGTAAATTTTAAATATTATACTCTACCGAACATCATATTGTCCGAAAAGCGTTTGCAGTGGTCAATGTTTTTTTTAAAATCATTTGAAGCAACGAATTAAACAAAGCATATTGCGCCCATAATCATCGTTTTAGACCTTGACTTGATCCAAACTGTACTGTATACGAGGACAACACTAAATATGGATCAGTCCGATTCATCTATAATAAATACATCAATACATTCTGATTACTACTCTAATATCACGGTTGTCACTATTTGGCAAAGTGTGTTAGATTCGAAACTACTGGGAGCGAACATGCCCAAAACCATTTTGCGTTGAACTACCTCCCTTGAATAAGTCTCCGACAAAACAAATTCGAATGAATTGTACGAGCTGCAGTGAGTACAGGTATTTATCAAACTGTTTATCAACATATTAATATCCGTTTTAACATAAACACGCGTTTGTGTTGATATAAAATTCATTGATGTGTACTATACAAGTACATTGTGTAAACAAGCATGGATTAGGTATTCATCAAGTGTAGATCTAACTCCACTGATATTGCCTACAGAGGATGAATTTTGAATTAGAATTCAAATTATCTTTCCACTGTTTGCATGTAACTTTCAGTTTAATATGTTTACACTTTTATAGTGCTAGCCTTGCATATTTTATCTCACGCCTGCATTACCGTTTATTGTCCGCCTTTATAAACACGCGCTAAAGTTAGGTCCGTAGCCAGCCCTGAAATTTAACAGAGGCAAATCCCTTCCTAACTGGGTCTGAGGACTAGCGGGGTCTGACGACATGGACACCGGAATTTTCTTTTGATTTCTACGTGTGATTTCCAACATTCTAGTGCATTCCCGGTCCAGCTTTTCAGTTTTAAGTCAGACAAATATATTCAAGTCTATTTTAGTGATTTTATTTGATATTGCATTAGAATGCCTACTTCAATGTCTAGTACCTTTCCTAAATGGTAATTACCAAGGCACCTGTCACGATGTGCTCAGCGTAGCTACGGGCCTGAAAGAAGGCAGGATGGTACGATTTCCGCGCATGTAAAGACTGGAAATCCTTACCAGATTACGTTTTAATTAAACATATGCATACACATCCAAGGTTGCTGTCAAAACCTTTTTGCAGGAAGTCATGTGTTAGGATATTGTGTATACTAGCTACATGTACTCGTAGGGGACTGCAGAGCATTGCTCTCACTGTTTTAATTTGATATATGATGGTATATATGCATGCCTGTATATACTGTGTATACTGTTTAGTATCGAGGGCTGGCGTGGCACAGTCGGTAGCGCGGCGGATTTGTAACCGGAGGCCCCGGGTTCAATCCTCCGTGGTGCCACTGAGTTTCGTCGGTATGTTCCTGGGCAAGACACTTTCCCTTAGCCTCGTCCGTCGGATAGGGACGTAAACCGGGCGGTCCCGTGTATCGGTCTATCCTCCGAGCACGTTAAAGAACCATTGGAATCTATTCGATAATAAGAGTAGGGCAGGTTCCCGAATTCCTATGTATCCTTCCCCTCTCTCTGGGGCGGCTCGAAATAACCTATACTGTGTTGATGAGCCGTTAAACAACATTCATTTCAATTCTGTTTAGTCTCATTAAAATAACCAGCAGAGTTAGACGTGTGTTCCTCTTTGATAGCATCCTAACACGAAACACAACATGGTGTCAGAATAAAGGGATTTAAATATTTCAATCAAGGATTATAAAAAGATCTTGAATGGATTATTAGAAATTGGACATAATAATATAATAACTTTAGTCGTGAAAAAACAACAACATCAAAATGGATTTATCTGGCATTCCGCAGCCAAAAATGGACTTTGATGATTCAAATCTTCCGGAGGCTTGGAAAAAGTTTCAGCAGCACGTGGATCTAATTTTCAACGTTCCACTCAAAGGGAAAGATGAAGCCACCAGAATTTCTTACTTGCTTTTGTGGGTTGGTGAAAAAGGTTTGATTGATTGAATTGGATTTTATAGTCGCACTAACAGCTAAGGTCATATGGCGAATTTCCAGCTTCCATTGGTGGAGAAAGACCCCAGGTGCCCCTCCGGGCAATTTTCGTGCACGGGCGGGCGCCTGGGTAGAACCACCGACGTTCCGCCAGCCAGCTGATAGCTTCCTCACATAAAGATTGCTAGGCCCCTGAGGGATCGAACCTACAGCGGTGAGGGGCGAGTGATTGCAAGTCAGAGACGTTAACCACTCGGCCACGGACGCCCCTGGTGAAAAAGGGCGTGACATATACAATACGTGGGTATTGTCAGAAGACGACAAAAAGTCTCTTGCTGTGCATTACGAACGTTACAAAACGTATGTCCAGCCAAAGCTTAATCCAGTATTCGCTAGGTTTAAGTTCAACAACGAGCTCCAAGGAAACAAATCCATTGAACAATATGTCACCAAGCTAAAGTTGTTAGCTAAGGACTGCAATTTCAAGGACTAAGACGAGATGATATAGACAATGGGCTACTCAACTTTTCGGTACCAACTCAGCTGGCAAATTTTAAATGCAACCACCTTTTAGATAGATCTTAGTAAAAATGCAATAGCCAGGATAGTTTTTCTGAAACGGTAGCTTAACACATTATTTTTTGGGAAAAACATGCAAATTTGAAAAAAAATCGCTAAAAACTGGAATAATTTTTTAAATAGTGTTATCATTGCAATATAAGCGAGCTGAAGCTTCTGAAAGTTTTCTGTTTTATTCATATAACTTAAAATAATATTTGAAATTAACAAAATGTATACAGCTTGCCATTTTGGGGGAAATCAGCAAACAAAAGCATACAAATCGCTGATTTTTGGAATAATTATTTAAAAATCAACTAAATATGTCCTGAGATATTGTGGATGACAGATTTGGAAAAACTGGGATATTTTGGGCCAAAAGTTGGAAATTTGAAACAAAATCACTAAACAAGTGATTACTTTTAAAACTATAATTACAATATAAGGAGATTGGAAGTCCTTAAAGTTATCTGTTATATACATGTTCATGAAAACACATATTTGGAATAAATAAAACATATAAATCTTGAAATTTGGGGGGAAATCAACACAAAATGTATTAAAGTCGCTGATTTTGGAATAATTATCAATTTTGAATTACGATTAAAATATAGCAAAACAGTAGTCGTTTGTGGTATTTCTTCAAATGTAAAGGTGTCATGAGCTACAGAAAGACAATCCTAAAGGATCAGAGATTTTAAAATGCCATTTCTTTGGTCCAGAATATCGAAACTTAAACCAAAACCGCCGAAAACTGGACTATATAAAATACAATTTTATTACAATATAAGGGAGTTGAATGTTCTTTAAACATTCTATTATATTAATGTACATGAGAAAAATGTTTGGAATAAACAAAGTGTAAACATATTGACATTTTTGGAGAAAATCTACAAAGATAAAGCATGAAATAAAATATTTTGGATATTTATTTATAACAAAACAAAGTAGTTTTCCAAAATGTAAATAAATATGTATTAAGGTGCAGACAGACAGTTCCGAAGTACCTTGAAAACTGCAAATAAAATTTACGAAAACCTTTATATTTATTAAAAAATAATTTTTCCTTTGAAATGAAAGTGAGCTGAAGGTTTTTAACATTTTCTTCTTATGTTCGTGTATATGGGAAAACAATGGGCGAAAACATAAACAAAAAAAATAGGTTAAAAAAAGAATTGAATGAATATCTTGTATTTGTAATGCATAGATTGAAGATATTTTTAAACGATTTTGATAAATAAACCAAAACTCACAAATTGCATACGTAAATGCCCTTGGAGTATTTCTTTTATTAAACTATTGCAAAAAAAGTATAATTTACGCCAATTAACAGAACCGAGAGAAGTGATATTTCGGTTTTGGTTTGAGATAAATGAAATTCAGAAGTAAACGTAGTTTTAAAGAAAACTCAGCCTGGAAAATAATATACGTCTCAAAGCTATTGTAAGAGACAATCATGATCTTAACATCTTTAACAGAATACTACGTTTTCATCTGTCGAATGTTGACGCATGTTAACATTCTGAATCTGGTATACATGCTACAACTAACTCCCCTGCATCCACACCATGAAGTCTATGCTTTCTGCAAGTACAGTAAGTTTCGTAAGATACTTTGATAACATTCCGAAATTGTAAAGGAACAGATGGGTCATCTGTTATATCAGGCCTTATAACAAAGTCCACGACTTTCCGAGGTCCTTGTTTGCACGTGGTGGTGTGCACGCAAATGTTGTACTGTTGCTGCTGCATATGTATGGGGAATACTTCTCATCAAGAGCTGACCAATTGAATGCACAACGCTATAGGATGGACATACAACAAGCCGTTGTAATGAGACACTGGATTATTCAGCTTATATGGGTTTTGTATCTGTCTATGGTTAACAGACTGTGACTCATGTAAGTGGCGATAAGCATGCTTTACAACATTAATTCCTAGAGAACTCGTCTTAACAATCTTGAATAGTATCAACACATATTTTGAAACGTTCAGAGGTTACCGTTTCGCCTGTGGATTTGACGTGTTTGTAGATCAGTCTACTCAGTGTAGAATGCGGCAATGTTTCCGGGATCTGTGTGTGTCCGGCATGTTTACAGAGAAATATTAAATCGTAAGTGCAACTGAATGAAATCGCAAGTATTGGAATGGAATAGGTACAACTCTTTAAAAGTATTTTAATGGATGGATGAAGATTCATGACATTTATTGAATCCATGAATATATAACGACAATGTTTAGTGTTATATCAGTTTTATTTCAAAAAGAAGCGAAAAAGAAGCAAATCAGATTGTCCACACTGTCACTTCAAATGATTTTTGATTTTTTTATCACTTTGCATTTGAATGATTATATCAGAAAATTAAATTATGAGGAAGGTTGTCAAGCCGAAACGAGTATGTGTTGTTAATTGTTTTAACTATCATTAAGGATTATATCAATAAGACCTAGACCAAGTTTCACAGTAAACACTATTGACGCATCCATTGAGTAGTTATTGATTTTGATAAAAACAGCAACACTTATTTCAGCTTGATAACACTCAGATTTTTTATTAATTATGCAAACAATTGTTTGCATTCCTATCAGTTCACTGGCCCACAGTCATGTTTATTTACTTATCGGCAGCTTTTTTACGCTTGCTTAAAAGCTTGCTTGTTATTAACTGATATCCAGTTGATAATTACTCCAGGGTCTCATTACAACGGCTTGTTGTCATTACAACGGCTTGTTCATTACAACGGCCCATCCTACTGCGTTGTGGATTGGATTGGAAAATCTCACCATCAGTTTTTACTATAGACTGTGTGCTCATTTAAACAACCTGCTGTTTAAATAATATTTAACTACCATCTTTCAAAACATGTCTTTCAGGATGCACTGTCCTATTGCCTTAGCGGTATCTAGCTTTTACTTTTCTGTCAGCAGTCATAAATTATTCTCAAACTACTTTGTAAATCATTTTGTTTCGTTTAGGAACGATTTCCTACTCCCAAGAATTGAAGCAAAGACTACTGTGCTAGTCTTTCAAACCTCTTTGAAACATTGCCTTTGTATCTACCCTGTGTTAACTTGCATCACGTGTAACACCCGTTAGCTGCTGTATATTTAAGGACTATTGATCTGCCATCTTTATATAAAAACAACCTCCAAAATAGATGGAGTACGGTCAAGTGAAATTTTCAACCAAATGCATACTTTAGGCATGAGCAGTGTCAACCATAAAGTACATGATAGTAATTCAATATTATTTGCGTGAACATAATATCCGAAAGAAAACTTATATGACAGAAATTGTGCCCTTTATATCCGATAAGTATGACGCAAATTTTAATGACGCAATTTTATTTAAAGTTTATTTTTTGTGGGTTTTTTTAATGACAAATTGTTCCATTTATCCTGCGAGAGCAGACGAGACATCATTTCTAAATAAAATAAGCCACGTTATCACATCATCCAAATTTCGAACTGCACCATTGTAAAAAGGCAAAGATATTCTTTCAATGGCATTTGGTTTCGAAATAATCTCAATGTTATAGTATGATGACATTGACGGACTTTCTCTGTAAAGATTTTATATCCGGCAACTATATTTATTAATGTGTTAAACAGAACTGAGTGACTATTTTGCATAAAAACATTGCCAAACAAAACCATTTGATAATTAGCATGTCTATATTCGAACAAAAATGGTCCAAACCAAATAATACATCTAATAAACTGTTTATCTGAAAGTTTCACCATACCACATGTTTCAGTTTACAATGTAAGTGCACGCTTTAATTAGGGGTGATAATCACATATGCTTTTGCATATGTTAAATAAATGATTAGAAGGTTGTTCCACAGAACACTTTTGTAGGCTGCCATGTGCTTATTTAACGTTATGAGCTAGCTCTAGTTGCAGGTAAAGGTTTAATGGAAAGGGGCATAACTTTGCCGAAATGAAAGACAAAGTTATTAGACACGTGTAACGACTTTCCTTGGGGTGAGATGATGTTCATGAAGTCATGAAGTTTCATGAACGTAGGTTAAATACTTTTTAAGTTATGACCAAGTTCAGGTTGCAGGTTAAAGCGTGACGAACAGATGGACAAAGACGACGAATGAAGACAGACTACGGACAAAGCGTCCCTACCTGTCTGTCATCCTACGAAGGTGACACAAAGACAAATACAATGGAACTTTGAATTGTAACATTTCTGTGAATCATTTGTTGATGTTAGCTTAATCTTTTTAATTAAAAACTTAAAACTGTACTTTATTATCTCCCTTTATAGATAGATAACTTTATTCATCCAAAAGACAAAACATGTCTATGAGTTACAAAACAATTTAAATATGGCAAGCAAGCGATTGTATAAACATAATTTAAATATTTTCACAAACCAGTATAATTTGTATTATCAATTAATAAATAATACACTACTTTTACATATCATACACGCGAGTATATAGACAATGTGTTCCCTTTCCAAATACTGATGCATTCAAGCGATCAGTTAACAACTTGTCCCTCACTCCCTCACTCCCTACCACCCTTACTCACCCACTCACTCACTCACTCACTCACGATTTTTGAAAAATAGATAAATAATTCGGTGTGATTCTTAACTATTAGTTGCATAGATCTCATTTCTTAATCTGAACGACTTATAAATATATTGTCCTAAACATCGATGTACCTTCGTACTGTTTGACGTCATGAGATCTATTAACTTCAAGATGTTTGGGTGTTTCCAAAAATATTTCTTTAAATATTGTTTTCTAAGGCTATAGTAAAGAGGGCATTCAAACAAAAAATGGAATTCATCTTCAAGAATATTGCAATGTTGGCACTTTCTTTCTTGCAAAGGCGTTTTTCTCGGTTTTTTAAACCTCCCTGCTTCTATCTCTAGTCTATGGGAAGAGAGTCTTAATTTCGACAGTGCAACTCTAAACTCTTTTTATTGTAATTGTACTTAAGTAGGACTGAAAACCAAACTTGGCAAATAAAATATAAAATCTTGCTTTAGGCGACTCTGATAATCTTGAATTCCAGTTTTGAATAAAATGATCGTGCAGTCTTTGTTTAAAAAGTGATAAAAAGCATTTACATGTCCAACACCTTGATTTACCCAGACTTCAAAGAATCCTAAGTTTGATAATAACGTTCGAACAAGAGATGCCGCCCTGTTTTTTGCATTAGGGTGTGTCTCGATGTCTCTTAATAACTGGTTATACGCACATTTAATATACTTTGTATTTTGGCTATATATTATTTTAAACCAAAATTTCGTAACACGAAGCAATCTATTGTTTTGAAGAGGAAGACGCCCCAATTCACCATATATTAAATCTGTCTGAGTACTCTGTTTAACATTAAGTAATCTCTTGCAAAACTGTCTATGAACTTTCTCTATATGGTCTGCTTTACAAAATCCCCATACTTCACAGCCATAATTCAGAAAAGGGGAGATCAACTTATCAAACAAATCCAAATAAGGTTTTACTGATATATCTTTAAACTTATATAGATATGTATTTAGTTTGAAAATAGCTTTCTGTGCTTGACCGGACAATGTTTGCTGTGCATCTGCAAATGAACCTCCAGTAGTAAAAGATACTCCTAAATAGACAAAACGACTAACAATCTCAAGCACCTCGTCATTATAGTAAAAAAAAAAAATCGGGGCTTTATAGCAACACCTTTATTACAGAGAAATCACACGTTTATATTATTTTGTATTGTTTCGTACATATAGAATGTAAAAATCTATATTAGCATGTAATTTGCTTAAAAAGGATAAATACTTTCTAATTTGTTTGGTTATCTTTACCTTCTTTCGATAGAATGTGCGTTTAATGATTAAAATGTTTAAATGTTTGCTTCCATATGTTTTTATACGTCTTTAAGGGTTGAACTATTGAACTGTTATATGTGTACATGACTTACGTTACCATTTTGAATGCAGTCAAATACACAAAAATAATTGGTAGAGTTAATCCATGCCTTACATCCATTTATATATCAATTTAGAACATTTTCTTAAAAATTACATCCCTTTATAAAACAATAGTTTTACACACTTAAGCTACAGAACTAAACATACTATTCTGACTTTAAAAAAGCGTAAGACATTGACCTTTCCGAAAATGCATATTAGAATTTGCCAGCTTGAGTGGTACCAATATATCAAATTTTGGGTAGCAGCACAAGGCCTAATACGCGACAGGATAGTATTCGGTGTTTCGTCCTCCAAAATACGAGAAAAGCTCATCAACGACGGAGCTGACCTGACACTCAAAAAAGCTTTGCAAATATTTCAAAGTTTTGAATATGCACAAGAGCACCTGAAGACCATGATCAAAATGGCAGCCCCAAATGTTCATGCAGTTCGACATAAACCCAAGCAACAACAACAACAACAACGCTATGGTACTGGGACCCCGCAACAAAAGTCTATCAACAAACAGGCAAGAAATTCATTAATGAGGTAGTCAAGCTCATCCTCATCATCGCCATCATGTGGAAACTGTGGCTATTCACATTGAAAACGTGATGTATGCCCCGCAAAAGGAAAGACATGTGAAAATGCAAAAAGCTTAATCACTTCGCCAAGGTGTGCAGATCAAAAACAGTGCATGATTTAAGTTCTAATGTGCAATGTGTTAAATTACAGGATATTTATTTTGTTGATTCTGTACATAAATCAAAGGTTAGAGATGGCCAGGCTTTCACAAATGTCAAGGTAGGTCCTGCTTCTTTCCCAATAGAATGTAAGCTTGACATTGGCAGCCAAGTTAACATTATTCCCAAGCATAAGTATGACAAACTTAGGTTGTACCACCCTCTCCAGAAAGCACACTCTCTGATTATAATGGCGGTACCCTCAACACTGTAGGTTACTGTAAACATGGTAAATGCGAGCAAACCTAAGACTCTTACATCAAGACGCGCTCTCCTGCAATCATAGGACTCAAATCATGTGAGGAGTTAGGCCTCATAAAGTTAGTGTACTCAGTAGACCCTATAAAGTCACAAAATACTGACAGCATTCCTATGACTAAGACAACTGTACTTAAGGAATATGCTGATGTGTTTCAAGGCATAGGTCAATTCCCTGGGGAATGCAACATTCACATTGACAAACAGGCTACCCCTGTTGTACATCCACCCAGACGTGTACCCGTTTCCCGTTTCCCTATATGACAAAGTTACGCAACAATTAGATTGTATGGAATCGGATGGTGACATTGCCAAGGTCACGACGCCTACTGATTGGGTTAATTCCATGGTAATCGTGGAGAAGCCACAGTCTGGCAAACTCCGTATATGCCTCGATCCCAAGGATCTAAACAAGGCTATATCTAGACCACACTATCCTTTAAGAACACTAGAGGATATATTGCCCAAGCTGTCTGGGGCAAGATATTTTTCGAAGCTTGACGCTAGGTCTGACTACTGGAATATAAAACTTTCACACCAGTCATCGTTCCTTACTACCTTTAATACCCCGTTTGGACGGTATTTTGAGGGGTTAGATGGGATAGTTTCAATAGTTGACGACATCCTAGTAACTGGTCAAACACAGAAGGAGCATGACACAAACTTACTTAATGGAATGAAACGAGCTCGAGAAATGGGCATCAGGTTTAACGAGGAAAAACTTAAAGTAGGTGCTACAGAGGTACCGTACTTCGGGCACATTTTGACTGCAGAAGGTCTTAAACCAGATCCATCAAAAGTGTCGGAAATTAATGATATGGATCCTCCCAAAAACCGTTCAGAATTAGAAACCATTCTTGGTATGGTCAATTTCTTTTCAAAATGTGCACCAAACCTATGAATAGCCACAGGTCCTATTAGGCAACTGTTATCCAAAAAAGTAGAATTTGTATGGATCTCGCAGCATGACGCCGCGTTCTTGAAAATCTAACAAATTATCACGCACCTGCATTAGCGTATTATGACTCCAAAATACCGCTGACATTCAGGTTGACAGTTCCAAGTTTGGGCTTGGAGCGACAGTATTACAAAGAGGAAAGCCTATTGCTTTTGCTTCTAAGTCTCTTACTACCACAGAAGTAAATAACGCGCAAATTAAAAAAGAAATGTTTCCTGTTCTCTTCGGATGCTAGCGATTCCACCAATTTGTCTATGGTAGAGACTTGACAGTAGAAAGTGACCATTTGCCAATAGAGTCAATTATGAACAAGCCTCTTGATCAAGCTCCCGCAAGGTTACTGCCTATGATGTTACAGTTACAGCGCTATAATCTTAATGTTACACGCGTTAGTGGTAAGAACATACCCGTAGCTGACACGTTGTCTAGGAAATGTCTCCCCGACACGTACCCTGGACTGCCTGATGGCATGGAGGTACAAGTTCATAATGTACTCTCTAATCTTCCCATAACTGCCCGTAAAATTGACCAAAGCAAAACTCAGACTGAGCAAGATCCGCAACTGCGCTTACTCAAACATGTCATTCTACAAGGTTGGTCGGACACAAGAAAACAGTGTCCCTCTCAAATTACAGAGTATTGGAATTACAGGGACGAAATGATTTGTATAGACGGAGTGATTATGAAAGGTGACCGAACTGTAATTCCTCGAGTACTCAGGTCTCAATTGCTCGAAACTATGAGTATGAGTATTGAAAAATTCTACAGAGAGCCCGCAGTTTGCTATTTTGGCCAGGAGTTACGTCAGAAATCAAAGAAATGGTATCAAAATGTTCAATCTGCCTTGAACGTAGAAATGCAAATACCAAAGAGCCGCTAATGCAACACGATATACCTTCATATCCATGGAAAACAGTAGCAACAGATTTGTTTACCTTGTACGGTAAGGATTATCTTATAATCGTTGACTATTACAGTCGCTATTTCGAACTTAAACAGCTTCCCAATGCCATTGACAGAATGAAAGGCATATTTGCAAGATTTGGAATTCCATACACTGTTGTTAGTGATGGAGGCCCGTGTTATTCATCGCACGAGTTTGACACATTTGCCTGAGTCAGTTGATGTACAATAGACACAAAATGTCTACAAAACACACTATGGGCGTATAGTTAAACCTAAGGGCATAGAATATATGTAAGAATACATTTACAATAAAGAGTTCATGTGAAATGCCAGATTATCTTATGTGTTTATCTGAAACCATTGTCTAGCAATTATATGTTGATACACACTAGACAATTATTAGGACATTATTGTGACATTAACCATACAATTGGACGCTCATACCACTTGGTATTTACATTAACAATTAGAACTATCAACACTTATCTTGGACTAACAGTTAATTGTCAAGTGTGATTCACGAGGAATTTTATCAACATCAGCTGTGATCGTCCCAGAGGACATTCACACTAATAAACAATTGGACATTGCGCTGCATTTAAGTAGAGAGATGTTATGATATTGTGTATACTATATATATGTACTCGTAGAGGACTGTAGAGCATTGCTCTCACTGTTGTAACTTGATATATGATGGTAGATATGCATGCCTGTATATACTGTGTATATTGTTTAGTCTTATTAAAAAATCCAGCAGAGCTAGACGCGTGTTCCTCTTTGATAGCATCCTAACACGAAACACAACAGCATGAAGCAGAAAATATAAACCCTTATTGCTAAAACCATAGTTACGTCTTTTATTGTAGTTGTTATACGCCGTCACAAAAGAAGTGGAACGGGCATATAGTGTACCCATATAAACGAACAAGTTTTACATTTTCAAATGGTTCGTAATGTCCGTTTTTCAGATACCAGAAGATGTACGTTAAAGTAATAAGTCCAGTACAAATGCAAGCGAAAACCCTCATAATGTGCTTTAGTTGCATATGAAATATGCACATGCATTAACTGAGCCGCATTTTTAATGTGGTTGAATTATAATTACTAAGACATGTTTGAACTGGAAAACACGACAAATCGGTGTGTTTCTAATATTAATACTCTTAAATAAAAACAAAAATACACCGAGTCGTATTTTTATTGTTAACTTTTAAAATTTAAATTCATATTCATATTACAGCAGTTGTTCAAATTGTTAAATGAAGGAAATTATATCATAAACAAGAATTATTATATATAGCATTAAAGCATCTAATGAATTCATATTAATGATTTGTGCACCGAAAACTGGCCCATTCGTGCAGTTTTCCTGACAATACAAGTTTATTAAGACTAATTAAGTATTTTATGGCACTGAGTTTACTATGTAGAGCATATATGCACATTGAATGTGCAACTGAAATGATGGGTTTACTGGCATTAAGGTTGACATTCAGTATTTGTTCAGATCGTCTCCAGTCCTTGAGACAACATAATATTTAAATATCGCAAACTAAACAGTAATAGTCAAACTTAAATGTTCTCCGACAGCTGTTATGATTGAATTCCCCGTTTGGTTGCCGGGGTAGAATACAACTACTGCAATTTCACAAACACACCGTCACATGCCCCATCACCCCCTCACATTTATATTCCTTTTGCCAGTTTTTATCATGCTCATTCAAGGTATTTATCATGACACCGCGTATGCAAACGTGAAAACGTGGCTCCATCGTAAAAGGAGTGTGTACTATAGAATTTGCAGCAATTCTGCAGTTCTGTGGTAAGAAGATTCTAGGCCCATTCTCCATATTTTATCTTGATGTAAATGGAGAATCAGCCTGGCATGTTCATTCCTGTTAGGCGCCATATAACCTTTCATGTGTTGGTGCGCCTTAAAACTCAATTCAATTCAATTATGATTAAATGTTTCAGAAAGCAGCGACACAGAGCTAGCAATCTACACTCTTCTAATAATGTCTTATTTTTTTCATTTGTTTCATAAACAAAGACTCCATAATTTGGTGAGGTCTGAGACAGAATTTACTCCATACGTAGAACAGAAACAATTCTCGTGTGCCGTCTACAACAGAGATTTTACACATACTTTGTGATACCAAAAAATGAGCAGTCATACAGCAAACACTCGATTTAAGTGCGAGGAGAGAAGTAAATACTTTTCAGCGTTAGGGTTTTTGAAAAGACGTATCCTCATACATACAGGAGAAACGTCATATAAGTGTACAATGTGTAGCAAAGGATTTATCCAATCAAGTGAACTTGAGTGTCCAGAGAAGCTTACAAAACAGTGAGAGCTAGACTCTGAGTGTTCAGAGAAGTTGTCAAATAGTTTCGGGCTAGACCGGCTTCCAAATACCAAGCGCACAAAGAAATAATGGTCTTATAATACACATGGATAATCATACCGGAGAGAGACAGTTCAAATGCCAGGTGTGTAGTAAAGAGTTAACACAGTCAGGTAATCTTAAAATGCACATGGATAATCATACCGGAGAGAGACAGTTCAAATGCCAGGTGTGTAGTAAAGAGTTAACACAGTCAGGTAATCTTAAAATGCACATGGATAATCATACCGGAGAGAGACAGTTCAAATGCCAGGTGTGTAGTAAAGAGTTAACACAGTCAGGTAATCTTAAAATGCACATGGATAATCATACCGGAGAGAGACAGTTCAAATGCCAGGTGTGTAGTAAAGAGTTAACAAAGTTAGGTAATCTTATAATACACATGGATAATCATACCGGAGAGAGACAGTTCAAATGCCAGGTGTGTAGTAAAGAGTTAACAAAGTTAGGTAATCCTATAATGCACATGGATAATCATACCGGAGAGAGACAGATCAAATGCCAGGTGTGTAGTAAAGAGTTAACAAAGTTAGGTAATCTTATAATACACATAATCATACCGGAGAGAGACAGTTCAAATGCCAGGTGTGTAGTAAAGAGTTAACAAAGTCAGGTAATCTTAAAATGCACATGCGCATACATACAGGAAAGAAACCGTTTAGGTGTGTTGTTTGTACCAAAGGATTCCTCCGATCAAATGGCTTTAAAAGACATATGCTAACGCATACAGGTGAAACACGATTTCATTGTAGCATTTGTGAGAAAGGATTTATCCAGGCAAGTCATCTGAAACTACACATGTGTAAACATACAGGCGAGAGTCAGATCAAATGTGAGGTATGCAACAAAGAGCTTACAACAGCAGCCGCTAACCTTAAAATGCACATGCGTATGCATACAGGAGAAATGATATTTCACTGTAGACTGTGTGATAAAAGGATTATCCAGCCAGTCAACTTAAACTACACACGTGCAGACATACTGGGGAGACACCATTCAAATGCAGCATGTGCTTCAAGGGGTTCAAAAGATCACATGATCTGCAAATGCACATACTAAGACATACTGGGGAAAAACGTTTACATGCAGTATAATGCAGAACAGGATTTATGCAGTTAGGTCATCTTAAAATTCACATGTGCAAACATACCGTATATATTGCATTGGATTGCTGACTGTGTGACAATGGATTAAGTAGCTGATCAAGATGTCAGGTTTTCTTTAAAGAGGGTACGTCGGATTTTGTGGCTAAATTTGTTTTAATAAATAAAAACTATGAAATGATCAATTTAATAAATACTGAAAAGGAGATCCCTTGGAAGCAACAAACACAAACAAGAGAGAAAAGTAGCAGGCTCGGTTTTATTGAGTCTGCTCATGAAAGGTAATGTAATATGCAACACCTCTCACGCCTCCTAGCAATGTCTTAAACGATATTCTACTTTAAACCCACAAAAATTAGGCTTGTTGATCCCAAACGTGAAATGTTTCGTAGATGCAACTTTAACTCTTTCCTATAATACCAGGCGTTATTAATAACTGTAACAACACATTTTATCGTACCATAGAGGACTCCCCAATATATAGCTTTACTCTGAGTACCTCGGTGATATCTACACAAGGCACTCGCCTTGCAATACTTTGCGATATTTGTACCGCCAAGTTAAATATAAGACTTTGGAATGTTTGTACTTCGAAATTTAAATAGCTAAACCTGGCACGTAATTATAGTTACCATTCTGTGGGTCTTTTATTTTATATGTGCTTTTGCAAGATTATGGTTTATTTATTTTATTTTAATCGGTTTAATATAGAAGTAATGTATTTGAACAAGTCTAAAAAACATAAATCCAGATCCTTTAATACACGCTTTCATTCAAACAATGCAAACAGGCTTATTAAAAAACTGAAATTGAGTTTTCTGCTGGTTTTCTGCTGGTCATATTATGATGAAAAAGCATGTTCTTTGTCGATATATATATTGTTTACTTTACGTTTTACGTTATTAAAAATATTTTTAGGAAAATTAATTTTGTATAATTTGGCAGTCCATGGACCCGCGATACACAGCTTCCCCACGACCCCACCTCCTTCCCCAACACCAACACCTGGAATTTGTTCTATCGGCTTCCGTAATGCGAGGTTATGATTTGCTATTTTAATTTAAGAAGGCTCAGCATTTAATTCGTGTTATGATACACACATTTTATTGTTTTAAACTTATATGTATGTGTATAAAACTCATGTTGCTTTATTTTCAGTTTTGAAATCAAGAATCTGTCTATGCTGACTAAGTGAAATTTAAACGCGACAGAAATGCAGACTAATAATCGCGTGACCGTATCATTATATAAAGGTCAAGGTCTAAGGAAAGGTCAAATAATGTGTCAGTACATCATTATTTCGGTCTCAACAACTCAGCATTTCCGGAACGATTTTAAAAATCTTTGGATTATACATATAATAAAATACCACATCACCACACTTATATAAAGGTGAAAGCGCATCCGTGGCCGGGATAGTAATGACGCTACATCTAATAAGTTATCGCCTGTCACCGATGCGGGTTCGAATCCACTGGGAGCTAGAATTTTCACGTTAGAAAGTTTCGTTTCTTACGGATTTCGGCAGGTTTACAGTAATGTTTTTCCTAGGAAATCTATATTATTTTAAGCTATCTTTAATTTGAAAATAAGAAGTGTGTATATAAACAGCTATTTCAATTAAAAACAATCATAATATTTAGTTTTTTTCTTAAGAATCAACGGATTAACTTAGAGAATTGTTTCCGTTAAAATTAGTGTTACTCAATATGGTAAGGATAATTCCATAATTGAAAATACAAATATTTGTGTAGTAGGTTCAAAATTAATGAAACGTTCATTACGTGGTCCCGCCTAAATTCCATTAAGCGACTGGACATTTTATATTAGCAGGATTTTACAACGGATATTTCGACCAAGAAACATGTTTAAAAACATTTTGTATTGACAAAAATCGATAAACTTTTTAAAATTACCGGTTAAATGTTTTAATTTTACAATATGCAAACGTTTTAAGCCGAAATTAGGGTTTTATTTCATACCCCAGCCAACCCCGTTTCGCTTCTTGGAGAAGGGGTTGGATGGGGTATGACAGTTAATACTCGGACCACGTAATGTATATTTATAACTTTTTATGATATATGTGTTTAAAGTCAAGACATATCCCTTGAAATCTCCTCACGTGCTACATTTCACGCTATTTATTTGTTATTGGGCCTGCGACACAATTGTAGTAAATGCGAACAATCGGAGATAATGCCTGTTATCAACGAGAAATAATTTAAACATCGGTTATTTCCCGTCTTATAAAACATTGTGTTTTAAACATATTTATTTTACATCGATTGCGAAACAAGTTCTTGCAACTTATATGTATCACTCTCGGTGGCTTCCTGGGTAGAACCAGTGCTAAGCAATGTGAATCAATTATCTTGCTCAATGATAAATAACCCGGTCCATTGAACACGGGGAGGACCGAGCTCACGACCTTTCGATCTGGAGACCGACGCTCTACCACTGAATATAAAACAGTGTATGATGCTTACACGTAGGTTTCGTCTAAAATGATATATAGGGTCCTATAGAAACCACAGCGTCCGAACGCAATGGCATCGTAGGTCCGCACTGTACTGCAAACAGGGACTTGAAACTACAATGAAAGAGATAAAAAACAACAGAAAGGGTGGTGAAGACAAGGTTACCGACTTGGAACGGTCAGTAGGCAATAAGGCCTACTGGTTAGCTTGAATCGATTTTATATGCGCACAATCCTCGCTATTATCCTGTCTTCAGCGCCCAAATAGACAATACAGTGCAAAAAAAACTACATCCCATCAAAAGGAAATCTCTAACAATAAAGTCCACATCCAGAGAAACTAACTAAAGATACACATACAAAATAATAAACATATCAGGATGTATCCAGAATCGTACTGAACAACCATAGTAGTTGCAGCTAAAGAGAAAACCAATCTAGGGTACGACCAGAAAACCCGAGGGACGAAAGCTCATGCACCCACATCCCTTAGTTGGGGTTTCAGTAGGTACAATCATAGAGTCCGAAGAGGTAGTCCAGTCATCGCACAAGTGAAAAGTGAAGCGTAATGACTGACTGTAGAGGGGTCAATCACTAAACATGCAGTGCGCTGTAAAACAAAAGGGTTATATCCTTTTCTGACGAACTTCCTGATTAAATTTGTAAAGCGGTCAGGAAACCCGTCAGACCACTTTAACTTTCGAAGTTTATAGACCACATCTGCATAAAATGAGGGTTGTGATATGCCTAGTCGCAGAAGTGTTTTAAGGTTGGTGTTGCACTTTTCCAGCAGGCCCTCGTTGCGGCGGTAGAATTTAGAGAAAGATCTACGTAGTTTGTGATAACGAAAACCCTGCTGAAGAAGTTAACTTGTTATAACTTGATTTCGATCATTGAAGTCTATAACATCATTACACGCTCTAGCAAGTCGAATGAGCTGGGAGATATACACCCCATATGAGGTAGCACGAGGTACATCTCCATCCAGGTGTGGATAGTTAACGATGTTAAAATTGAAATCATCTCTCTTATCATAGATTTTAGTATGAATACAATCATTTGAAATCGAGAGATGAAGATCGAGAAATGCTGCTACAGTATCCGAACTGTTGGCTTTATTCAACGTGAGCTCTGGTGGATAAATGTTAGTAACAACATGAGCAAAGAACGGATTATCAATATTGAGTATGTCATCAAGATACCGAGAAGTATTATTAAAGGCATCAATAATTTAACCCTGGCTAGCAGGTGACAAACTCAGCATAAAATCTCTTTCAGAGCAGTACAAAAACAAATCTGCAACAAGTGGCGCACAGTTAGTACCCATAGGAATACCAACAACCTGGCGGTAAATAGTTTTACCGTATCTTATAAAGATGTTATCCAGAAGAAAAGATAAGGCTCTACAAACATCAGTACAAGTCCACATATTACAGACAAAAAGAACGAATACACGTTAAAAAAGTAACATCTTCTGTATAAATGTGTTCAGATATAGTTATATACAGAAAGGAAAAAGAAACGCATAATGGGTATTTCCGCAATATATTGCATGTTTAATATGATACTGCTAATCGAATGGTATATTGCGAAAATAGGCCTGTCATTTCGGAAAGAAGTTTTAAAAAGCACCGAACACACCACTGTTTCCCCCTTTAAAGTTTCATTATCGACAGAATGCGCATTTGGCTCAAACATGTGAGCAAACTTAGGCTTTAAACATTGCAATTTCTTACACTCAACACAATACTGAAATGGCTTGACTTGTTCAAGCGAAACTTCAACATTTATGAATTTCGTGTAACAAAGTATACTTTGATTAAAATGTTAACTACATGACAGAGTTGTCCTTTCTGTAATTAGTTGTAGCCCCTTTTGTACAAAACATGTTGAGATATATCTGGATCATTACGTGGAATTAGGTTATATAATAGCGTAGTGTAGGCACTGTTTTGATTATGCATTTCTTTTTCCTTTCAGTATATGTTACAATCGCATTGACAAACATTCCTCAAGCTGAACTCAACCTCTTGGTAAAAATGATGCGTCGCTTACGATGCGCAATACATTATTGACATAACTGCGACTTCTGAACTTGAAAGCCCATTGAGACGATGGCGTTTGATGTTTGTCTATGGTCTTTCCTGTTGTGCCCTTAATGGTTTATTCTCTTGTTGCTCTGGCTTCTGCCAAGTCATTGAGTACCTGCATTGTGGTTTTCTAGGCTATTGTTTTTTTTGTATTATATTTACACGAGCATATTTGTGTTTTACGTTTGTTGCCTATTGATGCTGCCTTGTTAGTTAGAGATTAGATCATGGCGGGGATTTATTTATTTACACTGTCCTGTTTTAATGGGATGACAGTAGGGTAAGTGTGAGGTTTGGTGCACCCTAGAACCTGTTTAAACCCCCAGTGGCCTTTGTTGCCACTGACCGTTTCAAGGCGGTAGCCCTATTGTCAACCCTTTTGTGTTTGTGATGTCGTTTGCATTTTTTATTACTTTTGCCTTTCTCGTTTTCTGTTTGCGTGTTTGTTTTTGTGTTTCGTGGTTGATTGTCGTCCTTGAATGCTGCTTTCCCTGTCCGATATTTTTATCTTTCTTGACCCGTGGTTCCTAAAAGATCTGATTGTGTTATGTTTAAAATGTATAAACAATACATTTTGCATTTGATTAACTTAAAGCAATGATTAAACTAAACTTAATTTATTGTTTAATTATTGTCCTTAAAAACAACATCAATTTCAGAGGAGTTATATATTGCTAGTAAAACAACATTTGTTGGGGTCAGAAAAATGTTTACAGTTGAACATCCATACACAATGGTCGAAAAAAGGTGTAGGACATCCCCATTCATATTCATTTTGTCATTTTTTATCATGCTCATTGAAGAACGTTATCATGACACCTCGTATGCAAACGTGGAAACGTGGCTCCATCGTAAAGGGAGTGTCTACTATACAATTTGAAGCAACTCTGCAGTCCTGCAGGTGAGAAGGTTCAAGGCCCATTCACCATAATTTATCTTGATGTAAATGGAGGATAAGCCTGGCACGTTCATTCCTGTTAGGCGCCATATAACCTGTCATGTTTTGGTGCGCCTTAAAACCCAATTCAATTCAATTAAAAAAGAAAAGTTGTAAATTTTTTAATGTAGTTAAGTATAGAAACCGGAACAAGACGCAGATATATAAATAGTACAAATCTACAAAATTATTAAGACTTGTCCATTTTTCCATTAGGCTGGCCGACAAAATTGACGCGTAGATCACTTAAAAATCACAGATCCTCGACATTTTAATTGTGAACTGCGTGAACATTATAGACAGAGACGTGGAACTCAAGCATTGTGCTGCCGTCGACTAAACGATTTATGTTCGACAAATAGGATGCATAACACTCCTACAGTGACTACAATTTATATTACTTAAGAAATAGAACATCGTTTAATGTTTGTGTTCGTGTCTTGTATTGGAGAACGTGTCTTGTATCACGTTTTATTAGTTCAACTGTAAACAGAAACACTAGCGCAAAGGGTACTAAGTGAAATAATTGTGTTTACAGTTGAATGACACATTTTGACAAATCTGTCATTTTGCACGCACTGTCTGTTAAGTAGTTGACCACTTTACAGGTTTCCGATACACTTTCAGCTTTGATTCTGCCGCCCATTACGTGGTCTGAGTATTAACTTTTATAACCTATTCAAACCCTTCTCCAAGATGCGAAAACGGGGTTGGCTTGGGTATGAAATAAACCCTTAATTTCGCCTTAAACGCATTGCATATTGTAAAATTAAAACATTTTAATAGGTAATTTTTAACCGGTTATCGCATTTTTTCAGTAAAACATGTTTTTAAAGGTGTTTTTGTATTGTCGAAATATCCGTTATACCACTTAATGGATGACCCGAACTATTGTGGATCTTATGATGACGTCTATCTAAATCCTGAAAAGGAAAAAACGTTAACGCTACAGTTTGTCATAGATCTTATATTGTCAATCGTCTTATTTGTTTATAAAACATATTATGCCAGATCAATATGGTTACTGGCATTACAATAATAACATATACAGAAATATAATATATAAACAACAGAAAAATTTCTAATAAACATGATAAAACAATGAATAAGGAAAGAAAGTTTGTGTTTTAAACAAAACAAGAGGAGAATTTGACACTAACTACTGTGTGTTCAATTGCATGCTTTTAGACATGTTTTCAACTTTGTCCTTCAAACATTATGTTCTATATGTTCAATTGCAGTTATATATGAGATAACATATCTAAATTTAGGAATAGGTTTCGCATACCAATTCTTAAAAAAGAAAGAACTACTTTTCAATTGCGGTTGGATGATGTAGGTAGTTTCAGAAGTGGTCTTTTTACTTTTTATTCCCTACGTAAGTGTTTAAAGTAACTATCACGCCAATAACAGTAATATTTTACAACATGTGTACACCGTTTCTAAACCTACTTACGACGATATATCTATAATATATAACTTACATATTTTGAGAATCCAACTGCTATAGCCACAATATTAACGGTTTTTACAAGTGGAGCATCGAATTAAGTGTTACCATCTCATAATTAATTTATTTTACGTATATTCAATCGCTGGTATTTTATGAACCCATGAAAACCCTATAATTTTAATCGGCACTTATACATTATTATATGACCAGAAAACCTGGGTAGAGTTTTTATAAACAATTTTGTTGTGTGGATTTTGCCGTTATTTGACCGGCTAGTTTCTTTAGTACAAATGTAAGGCTTTATATAATCCCGATCATAAATAACTACGTCGAGATCCATTATTGAGTCGTGTCCTACTGGGCCGAACACGCTTTACTTCTTATTAGATAGGCTTTATCTCATACGCTATTTCTTTGCAAACTAATATTGTTATGCATACTAACGGACACGAACAGTTTATCGTTTAGGTCAATTCGATTACGTGTTCGCCACACAATTTTGTGGTTTTCATTGATAAAGAAGTGTTCGTCATGGATTGGTCGTAAAGTTGTCCGTTAACCCGTAGAAATATTTCGTCCTGGATGATTTCGTCCAGGATTGGTATTAAAGCTGTCCATTAACAGGTAAAAATAGTTCGTCCTGGATTGGTATTAAAGATGTCCATCATCAGGTAGAAAAAATCGTCGTGGATTGGTAGTAAAGTTGTCCATTTGCAGGTAGAACGATTTCGTCATAGATTGGTAGTAAAGTTGTCCATTAACACGTAGAAAGATTTCGTCCTGGATGATTTCGTCCTGGATTGGTATTAAAGCCGTCCATTAACAGGTAAAAAGATTTTGTCATGGATTGGTAGTAAAGCTGTCCATCAACTGGTAAAAAGATTTTGTCGTGGATTGGTAGTAAAGTTGTCCATTAACTGGTAGAACGATTTTGTCATGGATTGGTAGTAAAGATGTCCATCAACTGTTAGAACGATTTTGTCATGGATTGGTAGTAAAGTTGTCCATTAACACTTGGGGGTGATGCAATACATTTATTTTCTCTCAGCAATCTTGAACGTTCTTGTTAAGACAAGTTATTAGTATAACATAACACGGTATATGAACTCATTTGTTTAAACTAATTTGATAATTAGATTACGCATCATTACCAGTTTTAAAGACATTTTTCATCGACGTTAACATTGCACTTTAAAACAAGTAGGGTTATGCCTTGAACTCTATTAAAACGTTCTAATAGACTGTCAATGAGTATTTATTGCATTGTTGTTATGTATTCAACAGCTGTATGCACGGAGTTGAATTGGGATTTTTCTTCTTTCATCATTTAAACGAAATCTTCACATTCTAGGTAAACACGAACACATCCTAAATGCATTGCCACACTCCCTAGTTATTTGGAATATTGTTTTTGTTCTGGTTGTGTGACGTAGAAGCAATTATTATTACCAGTTGTTGTAACAGAATTATTGAACTCTCAGATTTATGGAGCTAGTTAGATATCTGCCTCCTGCAGCTAAAATTGGATTAATTATATTTTATATTCGCACCAACAGCTAAGGTTTTATGGCGACTTTGCAGTTTCCATCGGTGCAAGAAGCAAGTGCGTGCATGCGTGCATGCGTGCGTGCGTGCGTGCGTGCGTGCGTATGTGTGTGTGTGTGATGCTAAGATTTAGCTCCCTCCGCCCATATTCCAGCAGGGAATCGGCTGGGCACAATAGTATATGGACTTGCTAATATCCGTACAAAAAACATTTACTATTTATATACAAATCAGCTTGTCTACGTTTTGTTCAATAGCCTGCGTAATTCGAATAGATTGAAATGGGCCTGTCATTGGCGGTAATTAGATGGGTGGATTGGGAGAGATGAACAGGCTAATTGAGTAACGATCAACTGTAACATACCGTCGGGAGTGAGATATCGACGAGCACATGTTAAGGTATTTGTCGCTATGCCTTAGGTAACCATAGTATCGTTCTACCTTGTGTTTTAGCTCAACTGGCCAATGGGCAGGTGCGGCGTATGCCAAAGTATATTGTCCGTCGTCCGGACGGTGTCCATGCGTCCGTCCGCCCGTATGTTAACTTTGTGATGCAAATCATCCGATATTTACCAAACTTGACCAGTCTAAATATCGATTATTATTATTAATGCTTAGAGGAGTTAAAACATACTAATATCAAATAATGAAAGACATACTTATGACCCTTGGATTAATGGAAATACTATGCTTTGCATTGTCAACAATCCAGTACCTTCACTTTGCATCCGATCTTTATCAAACTGGGCCGGTGTTTTAATATCGAATAAAGCTCAGACGAGTTTATAAATTACCAATGTCAAATGAAAACTATACAACTTATGGCCCTTGATTTAATGAGTTTTAAAAATACCAATTATAAACACAGAGATATGACCCATGAGTTAATGAAAAATAGAGTTACATATATGTTGTTGCGTTGTCAACACTCTACCACCTTCAATTTACATTTGATCTTTGTCATAATCTTAATATTGATAACAGCTCAAACTAGATTGGATACCAGCAACATCAAATACGAAACAGCGTTATGATCCCTTTTTATAATGTAATAAAAGTGCTAAATTTGGCCTTGTCAATACTCTAGCATCTTATTTTTGCATTCGATCTTTACTGAATTTGGATAGAATCGTAATATCACTAACAGCTCGGACGAGTTATAAAAACACTTATCTCTGACGATAAATACCAGCGTTATGTCCCTTGATTAAAAGAAAACATGCTATGTTTAACCGTGTCAACACCCTATCACCTTTATTTTCTATCCGATCTTTACAAAACTTGGCCAGAGTCTATCGATAAGAGCTCGGAAGTGTCAAAAATCACTAATATAGGATGATAAACATCAAAGTGATGGCCCTTGATTTAATGAAAATGCTGTCAACACACTAGCACCTTTATTTTGCATCCGTTCATTACCTATCTTGGCCAGAGTCTTAAAATCTTTGAAATCGCATACACGTTTGAAAACCATTTTACATCTGATCACTATCAAATAAAAAATAGCATGATACCATTGGTTGAATATTCTCTATGTATTTGCTTAATATAGTGATATAAACTATACTTTGTTTTCAATTGAAGAAAACCAGTTTTAGTTTATAAGACAATTTGCTCTACTTAATCATGTTAATGTGAGATCTAGTCAAATAACACTATTAAAATGAAATACAATATGTTAGTAAAGGAATTGTTCAGTTTATATAAAGGTATCATTTGATATTAATGCATACATTTTGTATATTTTAAAAACTGTTTTACCATA
Organism: Cyrtodaria siliqua; assembly: GCA_037043455.1. NCBI lineage: Eukaryota > Metazoa > Mollusca > Bivalvia > Adapedonta > Hiatellidae > Cyrtodaria > Cyrtodaria siliqua. Next base: position 110,057 of record JAWPHD010005318.1, on the reverse strand, counting down.
AAAGCTTTTTGGAAATAACCAAAAACAAAATGAAGAAAGATGTGAAAATTCTTACTCGGTATAGTTTGCTTGGGAAATGTGAAATGGAAAACCTTTTTTTTTTCATTTTGCATTTTGCACGGATTACAGTGAGACGTTTTGCTAATCGCCAGAGTCAGTGGATAGCAAGTCTGATGGGAGGAGGTCATATGGAGATAGTATCCACTTGTTTAACTTCTTTTTACTTACTATCTACCAAACCAAATCTTAATCCTAGCCCTAATCCTAACACTAAAAAAGAGTATGATAATAGACCTTTGGAAACGGCCGAAAACGACACATACGAAATATTGCAGTCTCGGTTTGATTGAGGCTGTTCATTAGCGGTAGTGAAATATGCTAGCTACTGCTCACGCCCTCTAGCCCCGGGTTGAGCAGAACTCAATATTAATAAAATCAATAGTACACAGTTTTAACCATCCCGAAGATGGCAGGCATATGGCGGTGGACATGGAGTATCTTTCTTCCCCATGTCGTACGGCGTATGGTCCCAGTATCTAATAAAATTAAATGCCCCGAAGAGCGAAATAAACATAATGGAATTTAGTTGGGAGCAGCGGTTATGAAGCCTGCATATCACAAGTAACAGTCAAAAGACTAAATTAAAAAGCAGACAACATATCCTACAAGTGGTTAAACAATACCCAGAGCCTTTAATTGGCCGGAGTAGTGGAACCACTGAATCGAAAATCCACAATCTGCAGCGAATCCATACCATAGAACTTTTTCGTAAGTGAAACACCGAAGTGCACATTGGTGTTTTCTTCCAGAAAAAGCATTACCTAATACATGTTACGATATTGCATTTGTTTAACTATCCTGCAATGACAGCATAAATCACGCCTAGACGATGTAGAGAATGTTGTTCCCCATTATATTGAACTTTATCCAGCTTATTCATGTCTCGTCCGTTTTATTGTTCATCCCAATATCAGTTAATGTCAGTTACAGTTAATATCGTGTCTCAAACGGACCTCTTGTTGTCTTGTACATACTAATAAACCTCTCCCGAATCAGACAAGATAGAAATAAAAATGCTAATACTGATTTTATTGAGATGAAATGTAGAAGACATATTTTCCAATGAAACTAATTTCCGGTTGATCTACGCATAATACGTGGACACAAACAAGAAGTTAAGCTTTTAGGCAATTTGGAAAACTCTGATGATAAATATAGATATAAAAATCGATCAAGACAAGCAGCATTCAAGGAAACACAAACGCACACAGAAACAAAGAACAAATTTAACGATGAATAAAAGGCCAAATAAGACATCACAAACACAAAGTGTTGACAATAATAGGGCTACCGCCTTGGAATGGTCATTGGCAAAAAAAGAACGCTGGGGGGTTTAAACCAGATTCTAGGGTGCACCAAACCTCACACTTACCCTACAGTTATCCCAGTAAAACGGTACAGTGTAAGTAAAGAAATCCCCGCCATGAAATATTCTCTAACCATCAAGGCAGCATTAATAGGCAATATAAGTAAAAAACAAAGATGCTCGTGTATATTTAAATACAAAAAAAACCAATAGCCTAGAAAGCCACAAAGAAGGTACTCGATGACTTGGCAGAAGCCAGAGCAACAAGAGAATAAACCATTGAGGGCACGACAACAAGTTAACGTTTATATTAAACATGTTATGGAATATGGAATGCAATGCGAGCGACGTCACAATGTTAGCTTAAACTGCATTATATTTATCCCATACAGCAGCAATATGAACAATAATTCTTTCATTTTTGAAATTAACCTGGGAATATATACCAACTTGTAACATAAACGTTAAACATGAGTGAATATTATCATGGTGTATTATTGAATACGTGTTAGTTACTACAGTAGTCTATATGTTATTCAGTTTTTCAGAGAAAACGTTTCAGAAATCCAAACAACTTCAGAAGAATGCCTTAATTAAAAGGCCCGATTATATATAAACTGTTTGTAGACGTGCCTTAATATATTTTGGTGACTTTTAAATTGCTGCTCATAGTTAAATGACAGTTTATAAAATGTGTCATTATCAACTGTTTTTCTTTATTCTATCATATGTTAACAAATATATTTGGTGCGATATAAACAACAAAATCAGTCCCCAGGGTTGTGAAGACAGGATTACCGATGTGGAACGTTCAGTAGGCCATACGATCTACTGCTTTACTTAAATGACTTTAAATAGTTGATCCATGAATAGCTCACCAATATGCTTTCCTCTTCGATAACCCGACATATTGTGGACCTATGATGGTGTCTACCTAAATCCTGTCTCCCTTAACAGAACGTTAACGTGTATTTGTTGTCGTCAGTCTCGTGTTGTCCTGCCCTTAATGGTTTGTTATATTGTTGCTCTCTGCCATTGCACTGAGTATTATATGTGTGTGTCTGTGATGTCTTATCATGCCTTTTATTCATCTTTATATATAGTTGTTCTTTGTTTCTTTGTGTGTTTGTGTTTGACTGTCGTCCTTGATTGCTACTTTTCCTGTTCGATTTGTATATCTACGTTTTCGTATCTACTTTTATTTTTACTTTTATTCTTATATTGCCTAATAATGTTGCCTAGCATGTTATAGGATAACCTGAAACAAATTTCGTTTTTTTTTTAATTGCCCCTCCTCATTGGGATGACACTATGGAAAAAAATAGCTTTGGTTTCATAAAGAACCTTGTTTAAACCTCCATCAGAAGATTTGCCACAGACCATTCCAAGGCGTTATCCATATGGTCAACCTTGCCTGTTTGTGGTGTTGCATAATCTGCTTCGATTTCTCCTTGTAGTTAGTTGTTGTTTGTTTTAAATTCGTGTTTTTAGAAGAGAATAAAAATCAATTAAAACCATCCAATCAGATCGTTGCGTGTAAGTGTTACAACAATAACCGGGACTTTTGAGTGAGGCAGATTTTGATGTTAAGGGGAAAAAGCGAAAAAAATCACGAATTTTGTGTCCCTTAACTTTATAACAGGGTAAGCTTAAAGACCCTTTGTACCATTAGTGAATGCTACCAGTGTGTGCCCAGAGCTTTGTCCGTGGTAAAAAATACGAGCATTGAAAGTGGGTCACCCTTCTACCTGTTAAATACCATGTGAATGACAGTAAATAGTGGGTTGGAAACAATTTCAGAAATCGTGAGATTTTCTTAGAGGTATTCAAACACTGGCGTCAGTGTGTTAAGGATACATTTCTACTGTTTGTTTACACAACGTCGTTATTTATTTTATTCAGGCAAAAGATCCATTTTCAGCGCTCAAATTGACGACAGTATTACGGGTTCCCGCCTTAATTCCATTACGCGATAGGAAAGCTTATATTAACAGGATTTTATAACGAATATTTCAACAATAAAACTATTTTTTAACCCTTTTTTTACTGCAAAAAAAGGCGATAACCTGTTTAAAATTACCTATACAACATGCAAACATTTTAAGCCGTAATTAAGGATTTACTTCATAGCCCTGCCAATCCCGTTTTCGATTCTTGGAGAAGAGGTTGGATGGGGTATGAAAGTTAATACTTGGACCACGTAATGAGGACATTGTAAATAAAAATAAGGATATCTCATCAGAAGAAAGTCCCTAACAATGAAGCCAATATCCAGAGAAATTAGCAGGTGATGTTCGTAAATGATGTTTTAAAGATACATACAACAATACATAATTAGAAATCCCTATATACTTAACAAGCACAGCAGGTGGGACCAAATAGAAAAGCAATCAAAGGTATGACCAAAATAGAAAGCGTATGCACTTAACTTTTGTTTTAGAGTTTCAGACACGGGGTTATTAATACGTTATGACAAAAGATAAAATGGAAGCATATTGATTGGCTCTAGAGGGATCAATCAATAACCATGAAGCAATACTAAAGGGTCATAATATTGATTTTAGAATAATTTCCGGATTCATTGTGTAAAGTGATTAGGAAACCTGCCAGATCCCTTAAACTTACGAACACTCCAGAACATAAATTCTTCTTCGGCTGGTATTCGCTGGGTTATAAAACTTTGAGAAAGATATGCGTAATGTTCTATGTAGGAGTTTACTTGTAATAACTTGATTTGGATCATTGAGTCCTTAACAGGTTTCACCCAATAGCAAAACGAATGGGCTGGGAGATGTAAATACGGTATTACCATAAAGATGTAGCACGAGGTACATCTATACGTAGATATTAATGATATCAAAGCTAAATTCGTCTCTATTATCATAGATTATTAGTACGTATGTTATCCTGGTTATGCTATTATTTGAAATATTTACCCACATAAATACTAAGAACATGGGGTTTTGCCACATCTATACGGACATTAAATAGAAGTGGAAATACCGCTCTAAGAAAATTTGTTATTCTCAAATGACTTCGGCATAAGCTGAATCAGTTTCTCTTTTATCAGGTTACATGCAAATGGTAGAGAAATGTATAGCGAGGAAAAGTCGTATTTGCTTAAATTTGAACCTGGAATGCTTACATTGCAGTTTATAGTTGATTTAACTGGGGAACTAGTGTTGGGGGGGGGGGGGGGGGGGGATGAGGGTGTTAGTTATCGACCACAATATATTGATTACTGAAATTTTTATAAAGCTTTCCGCAACTTTATATAACATGTTCTCTAATCACGGAAACACAGGAGTTCGAACGTTTTGATACATTTGATTTTGATTTTGTTATTCTAAAACCCTGTCTCCTCATTCATTCGCTTCCTCTCACTCCGTTTCCTCTCCATCTCTGCTCTCCGTATCTCTAAATGGATGGCTATTTGTCGTGACATACTTTCTGTTGAAATATCGCTGTATACTATGTTTCTAAGACGATTCTCGCTGTATATTTCCTTTTTTCCACTTTAAATGGACAGATTCTGGGACATTTCTGTTATGTCAACTTGTGTTGTATATAATTGCGAAGCAGCCACCCCGTAGTACTCCATGGTACTCCAATCAAGATGCTGTGCAACTATTGGGCTACCGATAACTGCATACTTTATATGCGCCGGACGAAGAACCAAGAGAGAGGAAACACACAATTTGGAGATTTTCATACAAAACTCTTTATTTACCCCAACCGGTACCACAGAACCTGTTCGTGTTGCAAAACATAACGAGTCCTTCATGTTGAACACATGGCAAAGGTAGATATAAAACGCAAATGCGTCTGTTCTATAACGAACAGCTCTGTTCTGAAATGACACCATTATACTGTCTAGACAATCAACATCTTCTAATACGCAGTGTCTATTTTAAGAATGTTAAGGTGTTGTTTTCTTTGTTGAGCTACTCCTCCCAAACGAGCATTTAGCATCTGTTCAAATCTACATTCTGTTTTGCCATAAATACACCTTACACATAAAACACTGACTAGCAACTGAATACCACAAATCCTGGAACAAAATTGTTTAACTTATTAACGTGAATTCATATAGTAATAATCGTCATCACGGTGCATAACTATGGCTTTGATTCGTTTTGCTAGGGCATGTAACGATGTTAAGGATTTCAATTATCGAAAACACGTTTACGAGGGTCATTCAATAAGTTCTGTCACTAACGCGTTTTAACAATTATGTGCTCGTTGTGAGTGTTGATGTTTGATACCTGTTTCTCTTTAAGTACTTGTCGAAGACCTTTGAAATATCTCATACATTACCAGTTATATCTGTGCGTTACGAGATTCAGAATTTAAGCATGGTAGATGAAAAGGCATTGTCTTAGAAATTAACATTTTAAGGTAACTATGTAAAATTATTTTAATGATAAATGGACATTAAATGGAAGGGCAGTCTTCTGAAACAGCGTTTTTGGATGATCAATATTTTCACTAAACATTGTGCAAAATTCTACAATAATGTGTTGAATATGAAATTTAAACACTGAAGGACTAGGATTTGTAAAAAACATATGAAAACATATTAATACTATGAGAATAATTACGACATTTAAAAGATATTATAACATTTACGTAAACAAAATGAAGCAAATCAGTGTTATTTCCTCTAAAATTAAGGGATATGCATTCACTCATATCTGGTTTACAGCAAGACCTTTTCGAATTATCGACAATCATTTTCATGGATTATAGGCGAATAACAACAGATGGCGTACAAGAAAATTTAAAAGCATAGAATTATTCAAATATTTTTTACAACGTTTTATAACAAGGACATTTTCAGAGATGCCAGTATCCAAAAGGTGTGGTAGGGGGAGGTAATTCAGGGGTATAAATAACCGGAAATTGTTCATGTTTGTTGTGGAATTTAAGAGAGCGAACCCAGTAGTACTATAAATACACTACTTATCTCAGTGTAATATCCAGTTCAAAGGATATATGCCCAGTGACAGAACTTTTTGAAACACCCTCGTATTACAAGTAAACGTCTTCAGCAAGGTTTTGGTTTTCATAAACTACGTAGATTTTTCTCAAAGTTCTATATAACCTGCTGGAAAAGTACAACACCAAGCTAAACACATTTCTGCGACTAGGAATATCTCACCCGTTATTCTAAGTAATAGATAGAGTCTGGTCTCAGCGAGTTGGCTTATTTAAACACCGAGATGGGCGTAGCCCATAGAGTTGTTTAAATAACCAACGAGCTGAGACAGACTCTATCTTTTTTTGTAGCATTGTGTACTTAGTAACAATGTGACGTCATAGTGACCTTACTCTAAATTCCAATATCCGGTAGTTGTACAACGGTGTAGCCACGCCACTTTAGTTACTCTAAATTAAACGATTTAATGCTCTGCATTCATCAAAGGAAATGTCACCGACCATGCTACCAGAAGATGTGATCTATAAACTTCAGAAATTAAAGGGGTCTGATGGATTTCCTGACTACTTTACAAATTTAATCAGGAAATTCGTCAGAAAAGGATAGGAACCTTTAGTATTACAGCGCACATCATGTTTGGTGATTGAACACTCTACAGTCAGTCACTTGTCTTCACTTTTCTCTGGGGCGATGACCGGACAACCTCCTAGCACCTTCATGAGCACCTTCTGAAACGCTGAAAGGGGAGGTTGGTGCATGAACCTTAGTCCCGCTGGTTTTCTGGTCGTTCCCTAGATTGGGTTTTTCTTCGGCTGCAACTGCTGTGATTGTTCAGTACAATTGTGGATACATTCTGAGGTGTTTCTAACTATAGATTTTATATATCTTTACAATAACATATTACGTATATCGTTTCTTAATTTCTCTGGATGTGGACTTCATTGTTAGAGATTTCCTTTTTGATGGGATGTACTTTTATTTACATTATTTTTCAATATGACCACTGAAGACAGGATAATAGCAAGTTTGTGTACACTTAAAATCGATTTAAGCTAACTGGTGGGCCATTTTGCCCAGTGACCGTTCCATGTCGGTAACCATGTCGTCACCACTCTTTCTGTTGTGTATTGCCATTTTCCATGTATTTGCTCTTTGTTTGTGGTACAGTGCGAATCTACGGTGCCATTGCGTTTCCGTGCTGTGATTTCTATAGGACCATTTTTTTTGTATCCATTTGCATTATGAATACTAATTTAAAACGATGAATCCCATAGAAGTAAAATACGATCGGACACGGATTCCTTGACCCATGCAACTTAGTTAAAGACACACACATTACTAACCTAGCTAATGCGCACATCGCAATATATTCATATTAATACCTAGGAAGCCATACTGGCGGCCATCTTGGATTTCAATAAGGGTGCCAGTATGTCACCCTCTATATTAGAGAGAAATAACAAATCACAAAGAAATCTTGTGTGACTAACCAGGCTCCGTGTGGTTTCCGGGGGCCCCCGTTTGGTCACGGGGCAAAGAATAGGGCCACTGCAGATCTCTTTAGAGGGGTAGGCAGAGGGGTAGAATCCCCCCAAATTCATTTTATCATTTTATCATTTTTTGTTCATGTTCATTAAAGGTCTTCATCATGATCCCTGCATTGTTTCAGGTGCTATCTCGCTCGCATCAAAAGAGCAGTGGCAGAAAAACAATAACGTGGCTCCAGCGTAAATGGAGTTTCTACATAGAATTTGCTGCAACTCTGCAGTTCAGCGTGAGAAGGTTCTACGCCCAGTTTCCATATTTTATCTCGATGTACATGGAAGATGAGCCTGGCATGTTCACGCCTGTTAGGCGACATATAACCTTTTCTTGTGGTTGCGCCTTAAAACCCCAATTCAATTCAACTATTGCCTACTGACCGTTCCAAGTCGGTAATCCTGTCTTCACCACCCTTTCTGTTGTTTTTTGTCTCTTTCATTGTATTTCCAAGTTCTTGTTTGCAGTACAGTGCGGACCTACGATGCCATTGCCTTCGGACGCTGTGGTTTCTATAGGACCATATATCTTATTTTAGGTCGGATGGTTTTTATTTTACTGCGAAAAAAACCTAGAAAAAACAGGAAATGGCAATCTTAAAATATCAATTCTGAATTTTAAATGATCTAGCCGTGAAATCTTAAAATTCCGTCAATAATCCTTTCCTACTTCTCCTGGAATTTCTAGAAATTTGATTAATTGTAAACAGCATGAGCTAAATATAACAGTTAGGGAGTGACAAAACAAATAGAAAACATGCTTATTTTCAAAACTACAAACAGTGATAAAAGACAGAACGATTATTAATTCATGTTTTAAAATGATGTTAAAAGTGAAATAATTGATGCTGAATAACAGAGGGGCAAACAATGTTTCACTTAAAGGGACACAACGTAATATCTTGAAGATGTTATCAAGCATTAAAATATTCGTCTCGAGTTTTTAATCCAGTATCATTTTGAATTTAAACCTGCTTGCGTTTAATTAAATAAAAGTTTCACTTTATCTAACATAAGGATTATTTAACTGCTGGGATCGATTATAGGGAAATCCTTCACGAGATGGTAGACGTGTGGTTGTTTTCCAAAACAAGCGTATGCGAGAGAGTGAAAAAACAAAACACGTCTACCATCGAGTGAAGGATTTCTCTTTAATCGACCACAGCAGTTAAATAATCTGTTCATTACATTTTAAATCAGTTTGTGGATGATTTTAACAGAAATTATTTGCTTTATTGAACGTTATCGGCGTATGACGTCGACGTCAGCAACACTTTATTGACGTCATAACTCAGCGTCACAGTTAGTTTTTTTGTGTTCGGAGTTAGCTAATAATATTCAGCGATTATGAATATTCTTTCACTTCGAAATCCCAATCTTTCACCGATGAAAATGTAATAAATAGGTTTAACATATTGTTGGTGCAATATTACCAGCAGTTAGTAACATGCTAAAACAATTTGTTTTATACTATTCTTATAATTAATATTAATGATTGAGCAATAGAAATACAAAAACTTAACGAGACTTTGCGAGTTTTTCTTCACAAAAATCAAGATTGCCTTGTGTCTCTTTAAAAGTAATTGTGATGATTCCCTGTTTTGATGACAAATATAAAAAGGATGCTATTTCCATGATATAGATTTATTACTAAACAAAATGTTCATTTCCGATTTCTCTCACGCTACCAGTTAGGTATAATGGGACTTTTTCTACAGATTGAGTGGTGGGAATGTTTCAATTGCATTGTACGGATACACAATGATATATCGTTATTTGTATTACCTCCATGTTAAGTATAGGATAAGTGCAATTCGGGCAAGCTTTCTAGTTCATCCCAAAATGATTCGATAAACTTTACACTAGTTCAATAAAATACTGAAAATATTAATTTAGTGAATAACCTCATACTTATTATTTATGAAAACGTGTTTAAAAGACAGTTCGGGTTAAACATGTTCAAATGACCCATACTGCCATCCTATCAGTACAACGTTGCCTTTATATTTGTACATATTATAGTTTATGGAAGTTTATCGATGTGTGAACTATGGTCATGTGATACGATGTAATTAATGGTGAGCGTTAAAGTGGTATCGATTTGAAAGTATTAAATGTGTAACGTCTCATTATATACTTGGATATCATGTTAAAATAAAATACCTAATAAACATTGCCAAGTAAATATGTCATTCAGTAACGCGATTAGAAGGGGAAAGGCTTGTCTTACTAAATAATACACATATATATAATATGTAATACAACATTTTGGCAAAAAGCAACCAAGATTGCGCAGTTTGAACTTGCGGAACTCATGGTCATCTAAGAGTGGCAATACATAGAGGATATTTGTTGTATTGTAGTGAGTAACATATTTTATTTCATCGAGAAGTGTTAACACTTTATATTTTCACGAATTCGAAGCATGAGCGAAAATATTAAAGGTCGCGTTTGATGTTTGTCTATGAGCTTTCCTGTCGTGCCCTTAATGGTTTATTCTCTTGTTGCTCTGGCTTCTGCCAAGTCATTGAGTACATGTACCTTCATTGTGGCTTTCTAGGCTATTGTTCTTTTGTATTATATTTACACGAGCATATTTGTGTTTAACTTATATTGCCTATTGATGCTGCCTTGTTGATTAGAGATTAGATCATGGCGGGGATGTCTTTATTTACACTGTCCTGTTTTAATGGTAAGTAGTAGTAGGGTAAGTGTGAGGTTTGGGGCACCCTAGAACCGGTTTAAACCCCCAGTGGCCTTTGTTTTGTTTTTGTTTTTTTGTTGTTGTTTTTTTTTGGCCCACCTTCTCAACCCCTTTTATCTGCTCCTTTCTTTCGCCTCCCCTCACTCCGTCTTCCGCCCGCTCTGCTGTTGTCCCTCCTACTAGATGGTGATCTGTTCTGACATACTTTCTGCTGAAGCCTCGCTGTATATTCCGTTTCTGCGACGACTCTCGCTGTTCACCCGCAGTTCACCTGATTTTTCTCTTTTTTCCTTCGGATTGTACTGTTTCTGGGACATTGCTGATATGTCTTCTGTTATTGTATATTGCTGTGAAACAGCCTCCCCCTAGTACTCCATGGTACTCCATTCAAGCTACTATGCCACTACTAGGCTACTGGCCACTGCATACTTTAGACGCGCCATACGAAGAACCAACGAATTTCTGTCTACAGCTTCCCTTCGTTCAGTGAACGTCGGCCTAACATCGTCACAAGACAGCAGTGAGGTACTTACTACTCAAGAATCAAATTTCAGGGCCGAGAAGGTGGATTTTTGCCGAATGGTAATGAATGATAAGCAATGAATAAATGAAAGATGATAATGGAGAGACCAGCATCCGGCGGGGTTTGAACCCACGACCTTCCGCTTGTGGGCCCAGTGCTCTACCACTGGGCTATAGAGGCCTCACTCACTGACCGTTCCAAGGTGGTAGCCCTATTGTCAACCCTTTTGTGTTTGTGATGTCGCTTGCTTTTTTTATTACTTTTGCCTTCCAGTTTGTCTGTGTGCGTGTTTGTTGTTGTGTTTTGTGGTTTACTGTCGTCCTTGACAGCTTTACCTGTCTGTTATTCACGACAAACAACACATTTTATTTTTATTTTATGCTTTATAATCAAATTGTACTGCAGAATGCAGATAACGACGTCATTGGCTTTATAATAAAATTGCTGTTTTTAATTCCTCATCATTTCTAAACAACTTGATCGATTTCAATAATATACCACACATTTTCTTAGTTAAGTTATTTCCAATCCAATGATATAACCTATAGCAACTTTTTAAAAAAAAAGTAGTTTTTGAAGAAAACTGATATTGTTCACTGTAAATGACAACACTTTTGAAATGCTTGACCAGTTTTAAAAACTATAGCTCATTTTCTTAGTTAGACCATTTACAGTCGAATGATATATATTAAACAGTTATTTTATACCAATAAAAACAATAATTTATTTTGATAGATATTGAGAAAAAGTTCCAACTGAGAAAAAATAAAACTCTATATTTCACACGTACGAAATACCGCTTTTATTTCATTACTAAAATTCACTATTTCACTGCTAAGCATAAAATAGTAAAATAGACATGTTTATTTTTATTTAAATATTTAAAATAGTGTGCTTCCTTTAACATAGCTGGATGGGTTGTAGCCTTCGGTGCCTAATTTTAAATTCCGAAATCCGAAACAAAAATGTAGGCCCCTTTATTATGTGAAACATTAAAAGTAAAATAAATGTAGTAAAGAATACATTTTAAAGAAATATTAAGCTCACATGAATGCAGCCTAGTTTGTAAGAAGATATAGTCTATCGGGGATGTATTTATACTCTCCCGTTTTATTGGGATCACACTCGGGCAATATTGCGGTTTGGTGCACCCCATAATCTCGTTTAAGCTCCCAGTGGCCATTTTGCCATATCCGTTCCAAGGCGGTAGCCCAATTGTCCACCCATTCAATATACTGAGGGCAAAAAGTTTAGCAAGTTTTTGCCTCACCCTGGAAATAATACATTTTTTGTTGTAAAATCAAGAAGCAACTGCCATAGACACACTATTTTATTAAACACATATCAATAACAATCGAACATCTTAATGACGTAACGAATAAATGAACGTAGCGGTCAAGCCCGTAAAGTCCCAAAATGTCAGTATATCTTGTATACGGTATTATTTCATCTAAAAAACTTACTAAACATTTTCCCTTTAGTATATATTAGTGATGTCCCATAAATTTACTCTCATTTATCCTTGTTATTGTTGTTTGTTTCTGTGCATGTGTGAGGTCCCTGAATACTACATTTTCTGTTCGACTTTTACACCGACATTTGGTAATGCTCTGCTACAGCATTTTGACACTATATAAATATTGCATCCGAGTGAGTGTGACAGTGGATTTTGTCAGTACACTATGTGGACTTGCCAAGAAGTTTGTGAAGCACTCATGTCTCAATCAAACCTAGACTGCAATATTTCGTATGTGTCGGGTTCGGCCGTTTCCAAAGGTCCACTCTCATACTCTTTCCTATTAGATAATATTTTCGTCAGGTTTGGAACGACCGTTTATAGACAAATTGTTGGACGCCTCGTCGCAGATTTGTTTTCATATTGCTATGAAAGAGATTTCATGTTGAGTCTTTCACCAGGCATATGGTATTGAAGCCTTTAATGACACCTCTCGGTATCTGGATGAAATATTGAACAATGACAACCCTTTCTTTTTTACTATGGTTAATAATATATACCCTAAAGAACTTCAACTTATATGTATATTTTGAATTACTTTTTTTTGTTTTGTTTCTTGTTAACCACGTGTTACGAAACTTATCAGGAAACTTTGCACTGATTTCTAGTTGTGCCTATTACGTTTTTTTCCACTTCATTGATTTTTGATGGAGTTGCGGCTTCTAGACATTTTTACTTTAAATTTCTTGTCTCCTCCTAAACGCTTTGTTAGAATGAAGTCTAGTTTTGCAAAGCGCGCTATATCAATGAAATATTGGACAAGTTCGAAAACCAGCTAGATCTTGTTAGTAACGACAGAGTTATGGCCCTTTATTTGTTGAAAAATGCTATATCGTATTTTCCTTTGTTAAATTTTAGTTACTTCATTTTTTATCTGATCTTTACCATATTTGTTCAGAATGTTAATATAAACCCCCAACCCATTTTTATAAAATTTCATTCATAGAAGAAAGTGGGACAAATTAAAAAATAACCATGCCAGACTAGATACAGCAGATTTATTGCCCATGAATACATGTACCAGGTGAGCAATCTATGGCCATCCTAGCCCTGGTGTTTTTGCAATGTTTTAAAGGAACTTTTGGTGGGAATTATATGTCGACAACCCTTGATATAGAGCCGTTTTAGCCAATAGAGCGTCCACAGGGCCCTGTTGGGCCTCTTGTTTTTTTTAGTATTTAAAAAAAAAATGCTTCCTTTCACATAGCTGGGGTGGGGGTGGATGTGTAGCCGTCGGTGTCTACTTGTTAGTTTTGAAAATCTCACAAAAATGTAGGCTCTTTTATTATGTGAAACAATAAAAGTACACGGTATCATAGTGTTAGAGTTCGTAACATGCTGAAACACTAACTGATACCGTTCTAACGCTCTAGCATCGCGTTTCCACAAACAAATAAAGCGTGCCCGCTAATACAGCATACATGCCGTAATACAGCATACATTTTAAAGGGACACATGGCAATCTTGATTTTTTAAAAACTAGCGGCGTCCCGTTAGTTTTTCTACATAAATTGCATTTGTTCAATCATTAATGTTAATTATAAGAATTGTATTAAGCCATTTATTTTTGCATATTATTATTTTTTGATATTATTGCACTAATAATAGATTAAAACCTATAGTATAATAAAACGAAATAGTGAATACTTAAAATTTGATTTATTTAAATGTAACAAGGGTAAAAGTAAAAATGATACTGGATATGTCGAACAGGGTTCATAGTAAACAAACCATGGTGTTCTTAATTATTTATTTCGAGTTCTCTTGATACATACAAGAGAGCATGTAACATAAGAAATATACAATCAGTACAATAATATATAAAACTACTAAAATCGACATTTCGACAATCCAGCGATAGACTTAATACACGCGATAAATACATTAAAATAATACAATATCACAGATAGCTGTTTCCAAAGGTTGACTTTACAGTCACCTAGTACTTCTATACCTATACTATATCTAAGGCTACTATATATAAGAGTTGCCTGTTGTTGTCAACTGTCAGGGAGAGAATGCCAGAGAGTAAGATGTTTTAGGCAGGAAAGAGGTGTTAATTAGTTGAGTTCTTCATGCAAGTTAGTTAGCATAACTGCCATAACTCACTCACTCACTACACACACAATAATATACAGATATACCACAGTTTTGCATGTAGCTCAACTTATCAAGCTATAAATAGAATGGAATGTGCTATAATTAGAAAGGTGAAGTATATTTATCCACACCACAACACTGGTCCAAGGTAGTTGCACAGGAATAGTATTCTGTAAACAAAACATTACAGATGCAACACCGGGCGACAGATATATAAATCGAGACACCCATTTCAAACACTTCAAGATTGCCGTGTGTCCCTTTATGGTAATATAAAGCTCATATGAATGCAGCCTAGTTTGTAAGAGTATATAGTTGGGGATTTATTTATTGATGTATACTGTCCAGTTTATATTGGGGTCACACTATGGTAAGTGTTCGGTTTGGTGCAGCCCATAATCTGGTTTAAACCCCCAGTGACAATTTTTTCATAGACCGTTCCAAGGCGGTACCCCAATTGTCAACCCGTTTATGTTTTGTGATGTCACATACCTTGCCTCGTATTTATCCTTTTGTCATTGTTGACTGTTTCTGAGTGTGTGGTCCTTGAACATTACATCTGCAGTTCGAATTTTAACCTAATGCTCTGTTACAGCATTCTAACACTAAATAAATATTGTATCCAGTGTGTGTGGCAGTGGATATTGTCAATTTAAAGAAGATAATGTCGACCGAGGTGGATTGTTTTATACCAACAAATATTGTTTTGGAAAACACAAAATATGCAATAAAAAAATAAAACAATTGAAAAAAAATCCTTTCTTCTTAATAAATAAAGAATTATTTTTATCGTTAAACTGTTTTGATTTAAGTAACACGTTATGATCAACAAAAACAAGGTTCATATCTTTAAAGATGTTAAACATGTTTTACACAGTATATCACCACTTATAATATAAACAACAACACTTGTTTTATACGTATCAGCATTCACCAATTCATTTGCGCATAGGGTGCTGAGCATGGCAAAAACAATAACTATTTACATAATTCCTGTGACGTCACAATCGTGAAGCATTACTTCATTTTTTGACCGCTCAACGTCATAATCGGGAAACAGTATACAGTTATTTCATCGATGTTTTGGGAACAGTTGCAACTGTGTTCTAATTGTATCGGGGAAGATCTGGGCAACAGTGCTGCAGGTCGTCACCAAAACACCGATCAAATAACTGTTTTATTACCTAAATCTCTATATACTCTCTATATAATCAGTTATTGAAATCAGTGATTCCTCTGAAACGGAGTCTTTACAACAAAGTGATGACGAGATTTATTGTTTCCTTATCGCTAAATATTAATACTTATCTCCAAATATAAAAACTACTGTGACGTAAATAAAGTGTTGCTGACGTCGACGTCATCTGCCGATTACGTTCAATAAAGCGAACTATTTCTCCTAAAATCAAACATTAACTTTCTTAGAATGTAATAAACAGATTATCTAACTGCTGGGTTAGAGTATAAGGAAATCCTTCACTAAATGGTAAGCGTGTTATCCCAACGGGATAATTCTTTGCGCATTCAAATAGCGCATGTCTTTGCGCATTCAGATCGCGAATGAAACATTGTCAGATAGGGCAACAGTCGAACTGTTTCACCTCTGCTTGGTGAGTGACGAAAGTTGTGAAAAACCGTTAGACTTGACACAAATAACCATTTATACTAATCTAGCACATCCGTGGTCGAGGGGTTAACCATTTTGTGTTGTAAACCTTCTCCACTTCTCACATCTGCGTGTTTGAATCAAACTGGGAGCTCAACTTGTAAGTGATAAAGTCTCGATTCTCGATTCCTACGGATGGGGGATGGTATACAGTACTTGTTTTGACTAGGACAAATGGGGGTGTTCTTCCTATGCCCCCATCCCCACCCCCTCCCAAAATATAGCCGACCATCATAAATGGCATGAAATGTGTTAAACATGATGTAAAACACCATTCAAACAAACAAACAAACAAGCTAACAGATATAGTTCAGTCATACTGAACATGCTTTGTATTCTATCATATGTTATTGTGATGTGTCTTAGATGAAGCTCTTAGAAATCCATTCACGCCAAACATTGGGTGAAGTTGTTTATTTACATCTCTGCAAACTCATACCAGTTAAAACAACAACAACGTGTCATGAGCTCTACACTGACATATTATAATATAGAGGTTAAACAACACTGTTTTCGTATTACGGGATTTAATTCTCGGGCCAGTTCATATATCTAGTATTTTACTAGACATGTGAACTGGCCGAGAGAATTATATCCCGTAATACCAAAACAGTGTTGATTAAATTATATATTACATTTTATATAGAAGAATGTGCCATCAATTCAATAAATATTTCTGGATTCACTAGGGGTCTACTTTGCATTACTTTCGAACTTCGCGCAAGAATACACCACAACTGTCACAACAGGTTGATCCGCTTTGAAATGTCGGACATTTTTTAGTGAGTTGGCGACGAATTGTTTGGGAAATTCAGCATTCATATTTGGATTAATCACAGAAATATATTGAAACACATTTTAAAAAAGTTATAAAATGAATTGAAGTGTTATGATGTTGGATTTCAAAACATCTAGTGCATTTTGGATTTAACTGAGCGACTCGTGTGGGTGACGTGATCATGCTGGATGACGTAAAACAAGCGAAGAAACTTCAGATCAGCTATGTGGTGAGTTTATTTTCTAATCTAAGTAAATGTATTTATAGCGATAACACACCATATTTGATCTTATGGAGATGGACTTTTTCAGTGCTTTTTGGAACCGAGATTTTCAAAGAATGGTTTGCAAGAGTGAGCACTGTGAACTGCCTACCGATTTCTTGGTTCTGGCTAAGTATGTATGATGAGATGCGCCATCACACTTGCTGGAATTAAAGGAGTGTAGGTGCTACCGGATGATTGGGACGAGCGACAGTAAACAACCATATCAAACTGCTGATACAACATTTGTCATAAAGTATCAATCATGAACAACTGTTCTTTCACAGTAAGATATAGGAATTAATTCCTTCAGTTTGATTTTAAAATGGGGAAATATTATAATTTTAATTCAAAAATATAAAAAATTTTTTTTATTAAATTGGGAACCTGTCCTTATCCATTGTCGCACTGTAATATTGGAAATTATTTTTCTACCATTTCTGCTCATGTGAGATAGGCCTTTTCATCATGTGAGATAACTCTATCTTACATGACATGTAACTTACGACGTCATGACGTTACGTCGACGTCGCCTTATCTGGCGTTAAATGAGCAAAGTCATTGATTTTATGCCGGTAATAAACACATAATGGGAGAAAAATAATCCATCATGAGTGATCCATGTGAGATAGGGAAATCTCGCCCTCGGGATCAGAATTGCAACCAGGCACTCGGCAGAGCCTCGTCCCTGGTTACAATTCTGATCCTCGGGTGAGATTTCTCTATCTCACATGGATACTCATGATGGATTTTATACTCTTGTCCATTGTTTCTACAGTAAAAGGCGCACACTATTTTAATCTGATTCGGAGTCTGATAATATAGCCCTGATTCTTTTGAATTTCTTGGCGGCGGTGATGATACTGCTGGATTTTCTGACAATGACCCGAAATAAAATGTTCCACCAGCTATGTGTATGGTACCGTTGAATACGGATGACATCATGGAATTTGCACTTTGTGGAAAATCTAATTACAGTTGGGCGACATGTTTTGCTTTCAAGTGGAAGGCAACAACTGAGTGAGGCTTTGTGTTATTTTCTTTGCTTTTGTTTGGGTTCATTCATTTTTGAGTAGGAATTGACACTCTGTAAGTTTTTTGTCCACTTATTTGGACAGTGGCTGTTGCATCCATTCCCAGGTGATTACATGTTTTGTAACATGTATTTCCTTACACTGTGATTGGTTAGTTTGAGGCCACGTTTAATGACTCATACTTTACATTCCTGGTTTTCACGATTTAATAAATGAGTTTTTTTTCCCCATCGGTCGATTCTTGAACCATGGTTGTTGTTGGGAGTTGGGGCTGCGAAGGGCGTTAATACCGAGAAAAAATGGCTCATCATTTCATGTGGTCGTTGTTGATATATTTTGTACACCTCAACTGGGCATCTTTTTTTTTTTCGCTATTAGCCCATGCTTTTGGCTTGAATTTTCTTGTATTGTTTTGATCAGTTCCAACTTGAGTTTTTTTGTTGTTGTTTTTTTGATATGTGTCAAATACTTATCCCCATCTTCATCACATAGCAGCTCTATATCTCCCCACTTGAGATTCATCAGATCTTCAGCATTCCGAAGAGCAGAGAGAACGATAAATGTAATAAGTTATGATTTGCTGAGGCGTCTCGTGTACAAGCTGACCTGCCTCGAGTTACTAGTTAATGTCGGCATTGGTCTATTTCCAAGACCCTGTGATTTGAGGAATGTCATTTGTGCTTTTATAGCGTTATTGCTATGTAGAAATAGCGGACCTTTGTTCATTTGGCGTGGACAGTTCTTGTTTTTCAGATATCTATCCATGCTTGACATGAAACCACGGATAGACGATAGCTCATATTCGTTACCGTCGGCCTATTTGATGCTTACAATATAGTTTCCAAACAAAACGTCAAGTTCATTGGTAGAAGGAGTCTCTATATTTCTATGTTCATTTTGAGCCCTACAAAATGTATTGAACAACCGTATGTCTGAATCAGTTTTCCTCTGTGAATTGACATTTTTGGACCTGCTATGAAATTTGCAACTTCCTTCTCATTCACTGGATTGAAACGAGATGTACTGGTAGAAGGCCTGGGTGGGGAAACAGGTTGACCCACATCTGGGATTTCCTCATATTCAGATTTTGCAAGCACTCTCTAAATTTCCTGTAAGGTCCAGGGTTCCAAATATTCTGCCATTGTTGATTGTATTTTTCCCGCTGTAAAGCAGACGACAATGATATTTGGATATCTTCTTGTTTTATCACTGATCAACAGTTTCTGTTGCTATTGATTTAATTTTTTTTATTTTGATTTAGACATATTGATTTATTTTAATGAAATGGAATAATATTTTTTTATTATAAACTTTTTAGATGTGTTTGAGTCTATTTTTAGCATTTGGAAAAGCAGCTTTTAAGCTTAAAAAAGTACTTCTTATAATTTCCCTGGGGATTTATTTCCCAAGGGAATTACCACTTTTAATTCACACAGAATTACAGGCAGAAATACAATATACATTAGCTTAACGTCGCTTTTATTAATCTTTAAGTCATATCACGATGGCGTCTAGTTGTTGGAGTGAGCTTAATGAAACACCCAAATATGTATATGTTATAGTTCATTTATTCGAATTGTAAGGAAATAAATTCAAGGGAGCGATAGCGACCGCCGAACTTATATTTTTAATATACTAATAATAAGTGAACTATAACCGACATATAGTTCAACCGCCCATGCTATGTTGGATGCCTTTTATCTGCACGTGAGCGAAACATTGACCCGCCCACTGTGTTACGGCTTTCCTTTTCTGCCAGCAACTAAACCTGCCCTAATTGTTTCGCGGGCCTTTCACTTTACACGCGCTCTGCAGTGGCGGGTGAAGAATTTTGAAATCAGTCTGGTGCAACTTTTTTAAAGTTGAGACCAAAAGTACAAACTTTTTGTTTTATTAATTCTCAGATTGAAGGCTGATGAGGGATGTGCGGTGTAGCACAACTTAACAAAAAAGGTTCACAACCCAAAAATAAAAATAATTATTAGGGCGGGCGTTGGGTGCGCCCCTCAACCCGCACATGTTATGATGTTATGATGTTAACATGCATCTCAAAATTATCTCATCTTAACGGCAGCATCTCAAAATGAGCGACGCTTTATTTGATTTTACGTTGGTTGACGACGAACAAGTTTTGATTTTTAAATTATTCTTTAACTGTTCTCTTTAAATGTGAAGTCTCTACGCTCTCCAAAAAATGACTGTATACACATATTTTTCCCCGTGCAGAATCAGGGTAGATGGAGCATAGTTTCTCCATATTTGGAAGTTAAATAAGTTGAACCACTAAATGAAATCACTTAATATAATAAACATTGCAAATCTTGAACCAATTTGAAACTAAGATGGCCAACAATTTGAAAATCACTTAATAGACATTGCAAATCTTGAACCAATTTGAAACTAAGATGGGCAAAAAATTGAAAATCTCTCGTGCTTATTAGAATAAAGAGTTGGTTGAACTAAACTATAAAATAAAAATATATGTGTGTTCTTATATAATAAATAGATGAGTCTAATGTGTGGCAAAATTGTTTGTGTACAGTATGGGAACGATTTTCTATGTCATAGGTCATTGACATCCTTTACCTAGAATATTTATTACAGCGTGTGAATACTATATTGGATTAGTATACCTGAAGCTTGAAATCCTGTATAAAATGCCTATATCCTGGCGTGAAACATTTTATATTATTACCTGTCTCTCTCTATATATATATTCGTGTGACGATAATTCGTTCGATAACTGTTTGTTTTATGATTGTAAAGCATCAACTACAATTTACAAGGAGCGTTAATTATATAATGCAACTAGCCGTCGTATTCACGTTGCATGAGGTTTGTATGAGGTTTACACACGAAATTTGAACATGATATTATAGAATGGACCTTTAGTTGCATTTTCTGAAAGTTTTATTAAAATCAGTGAAGATATAGTTATATGACGACTGTATGTTTGGGACATATTCATATACACTGCCTTAAAAAGCGGCAGAAAAGATTAATGAATTTGCATAATATTAGATAATGCATAATGTTGGATTCATAAACAAAATGCATTTGCAGCAAAGTAATTTATTCAAACTTTTGCTGTAATTGGAAGTATGTGTATATAGTACGTTAACGATGTTTTCAATACAAAACATCGATATAGTCCAAGGCAAGAAATGCCGTTTTCTTGGAAATTTAAAAGTCCTGTCAAATTGCAATAAAAATAATAGTCAAAATTCGTTTGAAGATATTTCGGAAAATGTTTTTAAATACATGGGTAACGAATTGAAGGGATACTCTAAAGATTTAATATAAAATCAACAATTTAGTTAAACCGCTCCAAAAAAATTAAAACCTGAAGTTGCTCTTCGCTTTTTTAGCATTACATTTACGCTAAATTGTGTCGCACTGACAGCATTTAAGGAGCAATAAAACCAAACATAAACACATTACAAATAACATTTTCATATGGAAGATACAAAAGTTTGTGGTTTAGGCAAAAAAAATCCTTACTGGCCGTCGAAATCAGATTTGTAGTCAAAATAGTTTTTTCCCGCTTTTGGCGTGTTCAGTATCATTTGCATGTCTTAAAAAAATGCCCTCAAAACACATTTATTATTGGATGGAAATATCCGAAACTTCATAGATTAATGGGGGACAGATCATTTTAACATAATCCGTATCAATAACTACAACAATGGATCATAATTAAGTTTTAGGACCATAGTTCCATTATATATAATGAACGCCCCTCGTATGTTCGATATCTACTAAAGGCAATGCATTGAAACTTGATTTATACAGTTGAGGTTAAGTAAGCACAGATCCCAGTCACCCCTCTTATAACATTCCAGAAAAACGGTTGTAGTTTCTTTGATGACGAATATGTTGTGCTTTGGGAGTATACTTAGAATGTTAACTTTGCAGGGAATTACATATCTAGTATAAATTGAATAGGAACACACTAGTCAATTAATATTTTTGTTGAATTGTGTAAATGTTTAACACGAATGATATCAAATTTCTTTTACAATAAAAAATATATGTCAATACGTTCTTCTTTCACCATGTTCACTACGACTGATACAACCCATATTTCATTAGTACTGTACTACATGCAATAAAAATATTATATTTACAATTAAGCCTGAGAAAACTAAACTAGAGCGCGGGAAGAATTTCTTAAGACACGGTAACGCGTTAATACAGCACGGGAACATTTTATTAAGCGTTTACAAGCTTACCTAAAGCATGGGAACAATAACTAGAGCGTTCGACCGATTATTAACGCTTTGGGACGATGCAGTGGAGTGTAGGAACGCCTAATATGGGAATGGAGAACGCTTTAATAAAACATGGTAACGCTTTGTAGAGCTTTCATGTCTCCTGTGATGCTCCACAGTAGAGTAGCCACCTCGAATACGGGAGGTCGTTCGCTCAACCACTAGCCAAGATTAAACCAAAAATGAGATTTAATGTAGTATAGAAACCACAGTGTCCAAACGCAATGACATCGTAGGTCCGCACTATACTACAAACAATGATCAATATTTAATTAATTACATAAGGGCTACAGGTTAGTTTTAAAGGACATAAAATAAATTTGTACCAGTAGCGTACCTGAGATGGGTGACGTTCAGTATACAATTGATAGTTCTACGACTGTGTGAGGTATCGTGCTGGGTATCTACGTCGTTGTAATCCAGTGCGGCTGATCGATATTGGGCTCGCTGCTATAGGGCTCGTTGCTACTGGAAGACGCCGTCACACACACACCCACACCCCAAACACATGCATACCTAAATTCTATCTAAACAATCTGCATATTTACCTTATACTTTCTTAAAACCTCTATCGAATACAAAAGTGATATTTTTACTGGTCTTTTGGGATCCACGCGCCCAATATAGATGATTAAGCTGGTGCTATGGGGGTGTGAAAGGTGTTACTTCTTACATTAACACCCATGAACAGACTTAGTGAAACCGAATCTGCTACTTTAGAGATCACTCACATGCCAAATTATCGGAACCAATCAGATAAAAGATCGTTGCATGTATAACATACTATCTAATATCGTAACAAACCAACTACGCCTGGCGCAGTCGATTAGAGCGTCGTCTACTATGTGTCTACTACACCAAAGGTTCAGGGCTCGAGCCTTATATAAGGCAACACTTTTTAAATTATACAATGGTAAGATATTTCAAAAAATATTATACGAACTATTACGATATAAATCTGATTGGTTCCGACAATTTGGCATTTGAGTACTCTGTTTATTATCTTGGTTATTTGTTTGTTTTCTAAGGATCTCCTGTATCAGTATTTGTTACTTAAACAACATGGAAACATTATGCCAAACTAATAAATATACTAATTGCATAATTAACATATCCGTAGCCAAAGACCGTCCAATTTAATAGCTAACTTTTCCATCAAAGAAAGCGCATAATGTGCAAACAGACCATTATATCCGAAATTCATGCAAATACAAATGTACAAAAGAGAATATCTTAAAATCTGATATTCGCGTTGATTTAGTAGATTTCATACACTGAGGGTCTGGTGGAGGACTACTGATTAATAAATATATATAAACACACTGAAAAACAAAGACAAACAAAATTAAAGTATTAACGTAACGGTAAGACGTTTCAATAAAGTACAAGCAAACGTGAAAATATGGATTTCCGAACAATTGCATTAAGAATAATCGTAATTGTTTATACAAATGAGACAACAGTCGAAAAAGAAAACAAAATACAATTTGCCAATGACAAGTTCATTATATTGAACGAATAAACAAAATAGTCATAACAGATTAAGCAATACTCTACCTACATCAGTACATTATATATTGAATTAGGGTTTACGGCGCACCAACACAACATGGTAGTCCCACAAAATATGATAGTATGGCGTCAACATAAATAAACCTTCTAAGCCCACCATATTTATAATATCGAAATAACAAAGTGAAGAAGGGCCCTTGAACCTTCTGATCTGCAGAACTGCAGGGCTGCTGAGTGTACATTGTATAGTATTTTTTTCCCGCTATAGCGACGGTTAAGGGATTCTGTCACCACTCAAGTAGCACCTGAAACAAAATACAGGGATAATGATGAGCATTACAATAAAACACATACAACAACAACAGAATAAAAATCACAAACAAAATAAACACTGGATACGCAGTGATCCTATACTTCCATGGAAACAGCACTGGGCCCAACATTTTTATATAATCAGATCTCCATTCATCATTCATACCTCCATTCAGCACCTTTTTAATGCTCAGACAGTTAATGGAAATCATTGTCAAATGTCCAATATTTACAGTTCAAACCGTAAAACATATCATGTCGTTAAATATAGCAAGAATCTCAGAGATGGTTCCATCGATAAATGGTGTCTGTTTGCAGAAGTATTGCCAAATACTTCTATTACAAAGAGAAACATTGCACCTAAATTGGTATGTTACCAAATAATGTATTAGTCGGATCTTTATGACTACAACTCATAACACAAGTGTGGTCACGAATAGGGAGAATATCTGTTGGTAGGTTTTACGTTCATCAAGAATTAAATAAATTAAATATTGAAGACAAGCCAACAAACATTTTTTTATTATATACATTAAACCCGGAAACGTATGCATACGCTATATTTTCGGCGACATCAGCGAGTCGTTATGGTAGAATTATATTTCAACTCGCCATAACTTTTAAAATAGTTTACGGATTTTAATATACTACTACTCATTGTCTTAGTTAATTGATTTCCTTACCAGAAATATGACATCCATACCAATTTTCAGGGGAAAAAAACTGTTTGGAAAGAAATGGCAAACCGACAATTCCTAAAATACTAGACAGATTTTCCAAAACTACGACTCATTTTCTTTGTTTGACCATTTCCAAGCTAATGATATACATCGAGCAGTAGTTTTCTAAACAAACATATTGTTTTGACATTTAAAAATGTAGTTTCGGTAGTGAAAAATAACAGTGAATATATAAGTTGATATGGCTCACATACGAGGGTGCTTCAAAAAGTTCTGTCACTATTCAGATATCCTTTGAACTGGATATTACACTGAGATAAAGTAGGGTATTTATAGTACTACTGGGTTCGCTCCCTAAAATTCCACAACAAAAATGAAAAATGTCGGGGTTATTTAACCCCTGAATTACCTCCCCTTACCACACCTTTTGGATACTGGCATCTCTGAAAATGTCCTTGTTACAAAACGTTGTAAAAAGTATTTGAATAATTCTATGCTTTTACATTTTCTTGTACGCCTTCTGTTGTTATTCGCCCATAATCCATGAAAATGATTGTCGAGAATTCGGAAAGGTCTTGCTGCAAACCAGATATGAGTGAATGCATATCCCTTAATTTTAGCAGAAATAACACTGATTTTCTTCATTTTGTTTGCGGAAATGTTGTAATATCTTTTAAATGTCGTAATTAGTCTCCTAGTATTAATATGTTTTCATAGTTTTTTACAAATCCTAGTGCTTCAGTGTTTAAATTTCATATTCAACACATCATTGTAGAATTTTGTACAAATGTTAAGTGAAAATATCATCCAAAATCGCTATTTCAGAAGACTGCCCTTCCATTTAATGTCCATTTATTATTAAATTAATAATATTGTAGCTATTAATAATATCTATGCGACTATATTGTGATAATATTGCGACTATATTGTTACTTCATTTTGACTACATTATTCAAATTTTCATACTGCAAATATGCGTTGAGGAATTTGAATTTTTTGCAATATGTTAATATATCCATTAACAGTAGGATTACAAATTATGAGTAATAAATCATATTAAAAGCATTAGGTATAGTTTTGTTTCAAATATATTAAATAAGTGTATGTATGCCAAACTTCATATGTACGTACATTATCGCTTAATTACTTAATTTGGGGGGCGTCCGTGGCCGAGTGGTTAACGTCTCTGACTTGAAATCACTTGCCCCTCACCGCTGTAGGTTCGATCCCTCAGGGGCCTAGGAATCTTTATGTGAGGAAGCTATCCAGCTGGCTTGCGGAACGTCGGTGGTTCTACCCAGGCGCCCGCCCGTGCAAGAAAATTGCCCGGATGGGCACCTGGGTTCTTCCTCCACCAATGGAAGCTGGAAAGTCGCCACATGATCTTAGCTGTTGGTGCGACTATAAAATCCAATTCAATCAATCAATTAATTACTTAATTTGTGATATGGAATGTAGACAAGTAATCTTTTAGATGACTTACCTTGAATATTATATACTTTCAGGAAAGTGTGTATTCCTAATCATTAGTAAGTGATGTTTACGGAAGCTGATTTAAGTTTCTATGACAGTCCCTTGTTATGACGCGTATAAAGACTAGACCTAGCCGGGTCACGCTATAACAGAAACACACTGTTATAATGCATTATGATGCATTCATCTGGTTACTACAAACATAAATACGTTTGTCAGATAGTGTAATATGAAAATCCAGTCTTAGTTTATGACGGGGATTTCTTTATTTACACTGACCTGTTTTACTGGGATGAAGTAGGGTAAGTGTGAGGTTTGGTGCACCCTATAACTTCGTTTAAACCCTCAGCGGCCTATTTGCCACTGACCGTTCCAATGCGGTAGCCCTATTGTCAACCTTTTTGTGTTTGTGATGTTTTTTTCTGCCTTGTATTCATCTTTAAATGTGTTCTTTGTTTCTGGGTGTGTTTGTGGTTGACTGTCGTCCTTGAATGCTGCTTTTCCTGTTCGATTGTTATATCTGTATTGTTCTTTTATATATTTCATACAGATAGCTATGAAAATCGTATATGCTATCCATTTGTAAGTATCAAGTCTATACTGCAGCTTGTTGAAAAAAATTCTGAAATAGTGAACAATCACAGTAGCTCGCTGAACTATCAGCAGCAGTAGCTTGTTCCAGATTTATCAGTTTACCAATAAACTAGACAGAACAATCCAGGATTTTACTGTAATAAATCCCCGTACCATAGACATCATCAATTAGATTCAAAACAATATGTAATTATCATATACGGTCATTTGCTCAACTTCGTGAAGAAGGAAAAACGAAGTTCCTCATTAATCAATTCTCCAACCAGGGCATCTATCAAACAGGCACAAATATAATTCACTGGCTAACGGTCGTATATTAACCTTATAACCAATTAGTAATCAGTGCAGTAGATAACCGATTAGTTTTGTTTCAATAGGGAAATACAATTGCTTATTTTCTCTTTATAAACTATTTGTAACATCACAACCACACTGCTCGAGTAAACAGTACTACATGTGTGTGTTGCTTGTTAAGTGATGTATGAGAACGCATTCGAAAACAATTTGATGACACGTCACATATTATTGCATGACCTCCTATATCAATTGCCGGTACATAGTTTTGTCTATTGCCCACTTTGCCGGTC
Organism: Cyrtodaria siliqua; assembly: GCA_037043455.1. Classification (NCBI taxonomy): domain Eukaryota; kingdom Metazoa; phylum Mollusca; class Bivalvia; order Adapedonta; family Hiatellidae; genus Cyrtodaria; species Cyrtodaria siliqua. The sequence continues at coordinate 82,202 of JAWPHD010005318.1, read as the reverse complement.
AATAGTACCGCGTGCGGATACTTGATAACGTCGTTTAATATGTCAGCAATCGACAACAAGCAAAACAAAAGGAAACAAGATTCGCGGACATTTCTGAGGAGGAAGTTCTAGATAGTTTGTATAAGAGGGACAGCATCAACACAAAACATGTTGCAAAACATACATGCAGTGCGCAAAAACTAATGCAAGATGAAGAAATGAAGTATTAATTAAAAATTAATGTGAATATATAAAGATAAAACTATTAAAATCTAAGGGACGATATGGTAGTAATATAAACTATATATGTAAATCAACAAATGCCCGTCAACGGGTATATAAACAAGTAAATATACATAAGAACACATTATAATGATTTATATAGTCTGATTTATTTTAGGAAATCTAAAACAAGACTAAAATCTATAGTATCAAACAACTCTTTCATAGAATTAACATTGTAGTACCTTTGACGCATAGGATCAAAGTCTACACATTCCAACAAGATGTGTTTGACCGTTAACGGTGCAAAGCAGGGTATACATTCTGGTAATTGCATGAATGAATGGTGTTTTACGGCGCGCAAAAACTGATGAATTATGAAGAAATGAAGGGTTAATTAAAAATTAATGTAAATATATAAAGATAAAACTATTAACATGTAAGGGATGATATGGTAGTAGTATAAACAATATATGTAAATCAACAAATGCCCAAAAACGGGCATATTTGTATAAACGGATTTGAAAACTGTTGTTTGATGACAGTTTACATAAAAAGAAATATAAAAAGATCGGACAGGGAAAGTAGCATTCAAGGAGGACAATCAACCACAAACCACAGAAACAAACACGCAAGCAGACAAACAAGAATGCAAAAGCAATAATAAATGCAAATATATGAAACACACAAAAGTTATATTCCTACCGAAAAGGTAGAAACAATAAACACAACCTGGAAAATAATGTCACATAATCGGTATGTTGAATCCTTTCCTTTGAGAGGTAATATATGTAAGAGGCAACACCTCTCGCGCTCCCTAGTACCGGTTTAAGCAGTGCCACGTATATTGCGTTTGGTGATCACCAAAGACCAGTAGGACACAGTAGGATACATACATTGTTTTCGCTTATTGGCGACAGGGTTGGATGGGGTATAAAAGATAATACTCGGACAACGTAATGACACACATGCACTATTATATGGCTATTACATGATTAATTTATTCGACGTTTTGTTACAGTGCAAACAGTACCTAAATGTTTTAAAATTTGGATGTTTCTGTTTTACTATGTTAGGTTGCATTAATTTGTGAGGACCGATATGAAAACTGATGTCAGTTGACATACATTTAATTACATCCACGTAGAGTCAGCTTTATATGGTCATGATTATCGTATTCATATATTTGTTATACTGCCAGCTCCTGCTTATATCGCAAACAGGACCTGATGATAAAATATTTAAACGAAACGATAAAACTGCATAAATATATTTTAAAATTAGGTATTTGTTTTAGTTTTTCTTTAGGATTTTAAACTGCGTGATACGATTTCATATACAGTTGAACTACTCCGAAAACACATGTATTATTTTTATTACATGGCCATTTCAAGTCGACTCCTTGTTACAGTCCAGACGGTGACTGATGACATTTAATGTTTTGCAAACACTATATACTAATCCGAAGTTTTAAAAGTATGTTTGTCATTTGGAGTGAATACAATACTGTAATACGTTAACCATACGGTTGCATTATCCTCAATCAATAACCTGATTTCAGCTTTAAAGTTATTGAAAAAATATTAGAGAGCCTACCATTGCTACAGACGACAAGTCAATACAAATGTCAATCGAAAATTGCAGTTAAATGCAATATTCATTCTGTGGATGTCATAATGCTACTATAATATCGTGTGCAAATAGCATTCCATTACTGCCTGACAACGTTGCTATAATTCAATATTCGGCAGGAAACACCATACTTTACAATATAATGTCGTCCATATGGCAAAGGTCGATATACCAGGAAAGACCACCTGCGAGTCTTAATTACTACAAACAAATAACTCCGTGAGCCTTAAATATAGATATAAATATCGAACGGGAAAAATAGCATTCAATGCTGATTGGATGTACGGGCAGACTTCCTACGATCGCCACACGGCACAAACAACACTTGGTTGAGTATGACCTATGAGTGCGTCGTTTGAAAAATGCACGCGTAATTCATTTTTAGCGAATTGTTTTTATGACTGGCAATATTGGTTGACTATTGTTTGATGTTGGCCTATGCATCGGCATCGGCAATAGTTCATCTATAAAACGAAATAACAATATATTCCGCAACGCCCGTCCACATAAATGACGATTCTTTCCTTTCAAGTATCCTCGTCGACATTTAAAAAACTACACAGTTGATCACACTCCAGATGGTTTCCTGCTTTTACATCGGCATCGGCAATAGTTCAACACACAGAGAATAAAACGAAATGCTTTAAATACATTAACAAGTATTGTTCATAACGCTCGTCCACATAAATGACGTTTTTTACTTTCAAGTATCTTCGTCGACATTTATTCTTTTTACTTCTGTACACACATTGGCTACGGGTTAGCTCTCCAGTCAACTCATTGTTTTGGAAAAAATATGGAAATGTTAATAAAACCTGTCAAAATTAAACTTTTCAAAAACGAAAGGTAAATACAGACGTTAAAAAGAAGATAATTCACAGGTCCGAGCTGGTGAGGATGTATGTTACGCAGACGTTTAACAATGTGAATATAATACTATTTTATGGGACTCACGTCAATCTCGATATGTTTAAACTCACGGCGTTCCGTTAGTTTCTCTAGAGTACTTATTTTTTGAAATCATTAATATTAATTGTAAGAATTACAACGCAACTTGATTTTAGCGCCAATACTCTATTCTTTAACCTATAAGAGTTTGAAATTTTCCTTCATTATTACATCATAGGTTTGAATATATTAACGGCGCTATATACTCGACAGATAGCAATATTCAATTTTCGTTGAGTGAACTTATCAAATAATTATGAATAATGCATAGAGTATCACAGCACAACCAGTTTTCGTACACATAAGGACGCAACCTAAAATTTAAACTTTAAATTTAAATAAAATACTTTTCTTTTCCAATCAATGTTTTCATTAATTATACTTGAAATTCTGCATAATCATGCCAAATTGGCATGACCTCTATTGATTACAATTTTAAGCAAAATGACGACCGACTCAACCTCTTTTCGAGCACTTCCGGTAAACATGGAAGGCATACTGCAGCACAGAATGTTGTACCCAACAATAGTTTTAACATAGAATCAACACTTCTAAACAATTAAAAAATAATTTTAACCTATGAAAAAAACTTTTAGAAAGTATTTACAATCTATTGTTAATGTTGTGTTTTTTCAGGTGGACATGAAAGGCAAAACAAGGTGTTTCCCCTTCTTTTTATGACCCTTACATGGGTTGAAAATGCTAAATACCCCTAATCCTCAAAATTGTCAAATGTTTCCCAAATGAACAATCCTAATTTGAGTAAACATGCTGAGGTTTGAGAGAATGAAGTGCATGCAGACCACATATTTTCCAGATTATTTTTAAACATGTTCAGTAAAATTACATAAGAGAGGGTACTTTTTTTTAGATGACTATTTATTATCTACAGTACACTTTTGACTTTTTGGAGGGAAAGTAGATCATGAGATTACGTCAGCAATAATGATTGTAATCAATCAAACAAAAAATGGTCTTAATCAAGTTTTAAGGAAAGGAATATTATGGAATAGTGAAATTGACTAAAATACATATTGAGGTCAGCTTTTTATTTGAATAATGCCTCACGTATCTCCATTTTTGTTTGTATTGTCATGTTGACATTTCTGCATGAGTATCTGTCCAAGTATAAGGTGAATGTATTTTGTTTATTCGGAATTAAGGTTGTGTACGAAAAGTGGTTGTATCGGGAGATATTTGAACGTTTTGTAAAAGGAAAAAAAGAAAAAAAAAGAAAAAACAAATACAATAATAAAAATAACAAAAAAGCAACAACAACAAAAATACATCAAGCAACGAGTTTTATGAACAAATACAACTTGAGTTAAATAGTATGGCATATCACATGAACGATATAATTATATAATCATATACTATAAACATACTAAAACTTAAAGGTAGATTTTACAGACTGAAGCGAGATATGTATTCGGTTGTTAACGTTTGTTTAAACAAACAACATATTACATACAGATATAAACTGGCATCAACATATGGGTCATGACATGTGATATACGGACCTGATTAAGTCATGTTATATAGAGTTTAATAACCAGTGTTTTTGAGATACGGGAAATATCTCCCGAGGTAGAGAAATGGCCCCGATATAAGAACGAGTGCGGAGTAATGGCCCCGATATAAGAACGAGTGAGGAGCACGAGTTCTTATATCGGGGCCATTTTTCTACCGAGGGAGATATTTTAAGTATCTCAAAAACACTGGTTATTAAACTGTTTAATACATAATTTAAAATGACATTTTATTAATATGTTTACACCAGTTTGCACGAGAACGACAAGACGACGTTACGTCATACAAACAAAACAAGTGGAGCCGGAACTCTTCGTTAATTTCCATAATCGTTATTCCCTAGTAGCGGAATCTGACGACGACGTCCGTAGAACAATCAGAACGTCATTTGTCGTTCCCGCCACTAACGGAAAAGGCCGACCAATGTTCCGTACTTGGAAATATCTCCCAGTAGAGCAAACGAGTAGATATAGCTTTTCTATTCACAGTATTTCCTATACATCACAGACAAATATGTAATATAATGATTTAAGTATACCTATTCAATTGTTACATATTACTATAATTAAGTTACAGTTCAAATGTTATATCCAATCGAGGATATGACATTTGTAACATTTGGAATACAAATCGAGAGGTCAGTGCAAAACTATTCTAACTACATATGAATAAATAAGGAGATATAATAGTTTTGCACAGTTCCCTCGAAATACTCAGGGTGGCGAAACCATGTTACTTTCTGATCGGTTTTACAGCAAAAAAATGTAAACAAAGCGCTCAATTCAGTTGGGATTTTCTTTATATCCTCCTTAATTTTAACGAATTTTGTTCAAATAATGCGCACATACCCTTACAATGTGAGCTATTTTCTCCGCCGCAAAAGGCAATTTGGTTCATTCAACACTTTTTGAGATTAGCCATCCCAAATTGAACACTATCACATATTTATTTTGTTTCCAATACTTTCGGAGGGTTATTCTCAGACAGTACTAGATAAATCAAATTACCATTTGCAGCGGAGGAAAGAACTCACTTTGTAGGGGTGTGTGCACTTCGGTTGAATAAAATTCAATAAATATAAAAAAAAATATGTAGCGAACACTAGTCTGAATCGAGCGTTTTGTTTAAACCTTTTTGCCGTGAATCCGATCAAAAAGTCACGGGATTTCACAACTCTGATACTTATACAATATATCGATTACCTTTACTGAAACACGAGATTAGATCACACCAAATATAATTTAGAAGTGCTTAGCAAACATGTCTTAAACCGGTGCTAACTTCCAATGTATTCCCTTTTCAGTGTTTCTTGACATTGACACTCACGTTCGTAGTGTTGTGTAGCGCCTGTAAAACATCGCCCAGTAGTGCCATTACCTACTAGTCCTCTGGAATCGTCTATGCAAATAATTATTGAGCTTTATAGGTTTTGCATAGTATATTACTTCTCATGAACAGGCTCGATAAAACCGAGTATGTTATTTTTCTCACTAGGTTGCGGTGTTGCTTCCAATGACTTTAAAATAGGTCATCCACTTAAGCCGGTGCAAGGTAGCTTTGTTGCACCTTGTATTACTTCTAATTAATAGACTCCATAAGGCCGAGTCTGTCACTTTCCCTGCCTTTATTGTGTTTGTTGCTTCCATGTGTCCCGTTTTCAGAATGAATTGACATTCGCATTAGAGTTAGGTTAATTCAATGTGGCGGCTATAAAACGTCGATCCGTCTATGTTCTCAACGAATTCTAAGTTCAGTTCAATTCATTTGAATTAATTGTGTTTAGGACTTTACACATAACAAGATAACTCGTCGAATTAAACAATAATAATAATAGTAATAATAATAATAGTATAATCAATAACATTGGAATGCGTGATACAGTAGTAGAGCGTCGGGATCCAGATCGGAATGTCGTGGGTTCGATCCTCGTCGTGACGATTTTATTTATACTTGCGCAAGACAATTAATCCACATTGCTTTGTACTGGTTCTAAACAGGACGTCATTGGGAGTTCGTCTCACCGGCTTTCTTTGCCATTCCAAGCCGGTAGCCCTATTGACAACCCGTTTATGTTCGTGATGCCAAGCACCTTGCCATTTATTCATCCTTTTAACTATTGCTCGTTTATATGCGTATTTTTGTTGATAACGTCCTTGAATGACGTTTTTATCTACTTTCGGTACATCCTGGACAACCCGGACAACCTGGTTTAACCCTCACCCAAACTCACAACACCCACCCTTTAGCGGCCATTTTGTCACTTACTGTTTCAAAACAGTATCCCTGCTGTCAACCATGTTTATGTTTACTGTGTCGTATATATGTTTTCTTGTACTTGTTGATTCTTTCGTCTATTCTGTGAATGCTACATTACCTTTTCAACATTTGGGTCTACTTTTGTACTCTATCATGCATTTTATACAATCAGTATAGTGTTTGTTAAACAATACTAGTATTGAAATACTTAAACTGTGCAAAATCTCGATCGTCAGTGTGGAAGTTAAACACAATAGACGTTATTCATCAGTTCGCGAGGCAGGGGAGTTAAACTAGTAATTCACCGACGTTTGTCGTAAACACAAAGGATAAAAGGAGTAATTCAGCGGTGTGAATAAATGTGTGAATATTGGATTATTTTGGTAGTTTCAGGGGTTGCAAGACATGTCTATGCAAGTAACAAATAGCCCTTTAGTCGCGGTGTGCAATGTTGACATGAACGTACTGATCCATTGAGTTATATGCACTGAATGCACATGAACACGCATCGGTATATAAGCTGCATTGGAAAAATTACCGTAAAATCTCTAAAACGTAATGCACGCTCCAGGCTAACTATGTTATCAAAAAATGGGCAAGAAAAACAATAATCCGCCAATTTCTCCAGCGAGTCAAAGTACACCAGCAACAAGAAGCAAAATATCAACAGTTAGAACAGCTGAAAAATCAACCAAATCAGCAAAAACACCGAAAACATCAAAAACACCAACATCAACAATACGCAAAAAGGATTCTCCCATACCTGTAAACTTTGAGAAAAAGTCTAAGCATTCTGACATTGACACTGACAGTGATTCAGTAGCGAATGAAAATTGGAACGGTCCGACATGGGCAACACATACAACAATAGTCAAAGTCAAAGTATATTACACCAGGCCTATATGCAGGATAGCAATACAGTCATGCACAACAGCACGCCTATGCATCCAGGAGTAATACATGCCCAGCACATGATGTTCTCTCAACAGCAAACATTTGGACTATAGTCTCCATTAGTGGCACCACCTCACTCTCAGCTATCAAATTCTGATGTAGTGAGAATTGCCAGTACTATTAAAGATCTGATCAAACAAGATGTCACTGCCACGGTACAGCAACAGGTGGTGGCACAAACGGCACCCTTACGGTCCGAGATTGCTGCTTTAAAAGTAGAAAAAAGACATGGCTGTTGTCACGCACAGGCAGGACGAGCTTGAACAATATAGCAGACATACGTCTGTACGCATTGGTAATTTTGCTGAAAAGCCCCACGAGTCTACAGATGAAATCGTCCTAGAAGCTGCAAGACTAAGCGGCGCGAAATTGTCCCGCGATGACATTGATAGATCGCACCGAGTTGGAAAACAAAAAGACAGGCGACCGTCCACGAGAAATTATTGTAAAACTGACATCATACAAAGCGAGGATGGAATTAATCAAAAGCAGAAAATCGTTACGTGATTCATTAACGAGGACTCACAAAGGCACGAAAAGAACTTGCATACCATTGTAGGATGCTGAAGAAATCTTCAAAGATCCTATCTACATGGTCTTTTGATGGAAAGATTTTCATTATAACCAAGGGTGATGAAACCGTAAAGATTGACTCACTAGAGGATCTGAAGAAATTCAGTCTCTAGTATAGTAGCAGTATTTGTTATGTGATGCTAGTACTCTATGTAATTTATACATTATATAGGACAATTATTGAATTCTGTACGTCTGAAAACCATAACAAGCCTAATTGTATATGTTTCCTTTACAATAACATTAAACAAGAATTGTGACACTATAGTTTTATAATGCGTGTAAATTCAAGTCGATTCGATGTTCTGTAATCAAAGGCAGGTCATGCAAGATGTAATGTAAAACACACAGACACATATTGATGATTTGTCTTACACTGCAATAATTCCCTTTGTTAACGCTCGTTCTGATAAAATCCAACATACATTAATTTACTTTTGCACAGACATATTTACCGTAAAAGTTGAAACAACTTTTAGAACATTTACATTAGCAGTAACCTCTTTCCGCATCGAATATTGAGATATGTATTTTGTAAAGTAGAATTTAGATGACAAGTACTGCATTATGTTCAATCGCAAACACTTTAAACAATTTATTAGGAGTATGTCCATCACTCATATCTTGACGGACACGTGCAGTAAGGCCCATGGGGACGTGGAACGAAAGTCGAGACTAGGTCAACAATAGTTTCTTGTGATCAGTTATAATCGGGCACGAGCGCAGGTTTGTCCACAACGGTTAGTACGAAAAAGATCAATTAGGTTTTCTTTAATTAATTGCAATAATTTATATACCTATTATTTATGACATAAATAACAAATAAACACCGTATAGGTAGCGATATTCACAGACATAGCGCATAATTCGACTTCGTTTCTTGAAATCATCACAAATCAATCGACAATATATATGCAATAAATTCATACCAAGAGTGAAAACTCTTAATTCATGAAGCATTTTGAACGGTTTCTATCAATAAACATAAACACAATTTAATCCAGCGATGGTTCAAAAAGAAAAACACAACCGCTTATTGATGTGTGGCTTTTCCAGTCACTATAACAGATTAATGGAAAAAAAGTGAATTGAACAAAGGTGTTATAGTTTCGACATAAAAAAGAGAGTTTTAAGAACTTAAAAACTCTTCATTGTCCGGAACACATCACTGTAGATTACGTATGCACTCGAATTGAGTAAATCATTCTCAAAGTGAAACAAATTGCAAAATACAAATATACATATCAGCATCTAATTATACACTCTTAATACATCTTATCATCATTAAGGGTGGGTGAGAGGGAAAACGTTGTAAACTTCAACACGCTACTTAGCCTGTAATATCTCGAATATTCAATTTCAGCATATGTACACTGTGTACTCAATTTGCACGTGCATAAGTGAGACACACGAATATTTTACCAGGTAAAACAGGTAAAACTAGTCAGAACCAGATAATATCCTTAAAGTTATATTATCTTTACAGAGGTGATCAAAAACAGGTACACACAATTATAACCATAAACAATAATAAATATATCAGTTATATACTGAGCAACTCTTCTAACCCAGACTATTTTTATTTTGCAATATTTTTTTTATTTTAAGTCGTACATAGTTAAAATGTATTACTCATACATTTGACCATTCACTCTGTATATGTGTAAAGACAAGAAATCCGTGGATTCACATATCTCGCCTAATGGGGGCTGGACGTAAAAATAAAAACGTCAATGGTGCTTAAATGAAAGTTTGTAAACATTTTAGTAACTAAAAACAACGGAGTTTGCCGTTTGCTTTTGCTGAGATGACATCTAAGTGCATTTTTTTAAAAACAAAATGCCATTCTATTAAAAACAAAATGCCATTCTATTAAAAACAAGAGGCCCAAGAGGGCCTGTGGATGCTCTACAGGCTAAAACGGCTCGTACATCAAGGGTTGTCGACATAAAATTCCCATCATTATTTTTTTAAAACATTGCAAAAACAACTGCGATAGGATGGCCTTAGATCGCTCGACTGGTAATCATGGGCATTAAGTCTGCTGTGTCTAGTCTGGCATGGGTATTTTTTAATTTGTCCCACTTCTTTTATGAATGAAATTTCATAAAAATGGGTGGGGGGGTTATATTAACATTCTTAACAAATATGGTAAAGATCAGATAAAACATGAAGTAACTACAGATTTAACAAAGGAAATTACAATATAGCATTTTTCAACAAATCAAGGGCCATAACCTGTCATTACTAACAATATCTAGCTGCCTATTAGCCATAAGCAAAGTTTGAAAGGTCTTAGTGCATACAGTTTGTGAAAAAGTGACATAAACGCCAAATTTGAAGGTAAAAATTATAAGGTTATCTGCCCTTTGCTTGGAGGGTCAAGGTCACTTCCACATTTGCCTCGTCACATTGCTATGTACCACTCAAGATACAGCTATAAGCAAAGTTTTAAAGGTCTAGTGAACGCAAAAGTTGAACCTAAACATTATTAAATATATGTGCCCTTTCTCTGAGGTCAAGGTCACTCCCATATTTGATTTGTCACGTTGCGATGTAACACTCAAGATACAGCTATAAGCAAAATTTGAAAGGTCTAGTGCATACAGTTTGTGAGAAAATGACCTAAACGCAAAACTTGAACCTACAAATTAGTAAGTTATCTGCCCTTTGCTTGGAGGGTCAAGGTCACTTCCACTTTTGCTTTGTCACGTTGCGATGTACCACCCATAAACGCAAAACTTGAATGTTGACGCCGCCGCCGCCGCCGCCGCCACCGGAAAAGCAACACGTATGTCTCTTTTTTCCTTCGAAAAGGCGAGACAAAAACCGGGTCGATAGCTGCACATTACCTCACACGAAATGCACGTGCGTTTTGTGAAAATTTGCTTTTTTGAATTGCTTCGTGCTAATTTTTTATTTTTATAATCGAATTTTTATAGCCACACAACATTTTAAAAATGCGAAGATTAAATATGGAAGAACGAGCGCGAGCAATAGGCATGGTCCAGGCTGGGATGTCTCACTATCAGGTATTGTAATTATTTGACTTACTTTTACGTACTGTTTGTGACTTTCGAATTGCCCGCTCGATTTGGAAAAAATGAAATTGTGATTTTAAATTTCAATAAATTTTGTTAAAATTACGGAATAAAATGTGAAACATGTTAATATTGTTGTCGGTACAATTTCAGATAAATTCACTCACTAATAAAGATTATAGAGCCGATTATATACGTAGTCTAGTTAGAAGAGTTGCTCAGTATATTTATGAATACCTTCGTACATTTATAGATAGTTCAATACATGTTTTATTAAATTTGTTCAATAAGTTTAACTATGATCAAGAATACGCCCACTGTGTATGCGTTGAATATAAACCCAAGAAAACGTGCAATTATTGCTAAACTTCATGACAAGCAATGATTGTAAGTACAACCGTGAGATGCTCGTGATTATTTGTAATATACTGCTTGCCTCGTGCCGCAGTCAAGACCTACCAGTAGGAACGCAAGCCCTATGGCGTATGAATATTTATCAAACAAGGTCAGGTGATAAAATCGATAACAAAATGACATTATTGGGAAAATTTTCACTGGTCAGATTTATACACCTCTTATCTATAAACTGTGATTATGACAAAACACAATCACAGATCGTTGTTAAAGTAATAATATTCACAAACTACATTGGTCGAACATAATTGGTGTACACTTCGTGTAATTCCCATTAATAGTTAAAGGTATTTTTCAAAGGGATGAATTTAGGTTGTTTTTAGGTTTAAATTGCCAACAATGCGCTTTTAACTCAAAATCGATTTATTTCATCATTTTAGAAGCGAGAATAAAAACAAATGCATGTACGAGTAGATAAATCTTTCCTCTGTCCATATGCAAAATTTTAATGAAATCGGAGACAAGTACTTTTTTTTCCCCAAAATTAACTAACATGACCCACGGACTCAAAGACGGCATAACGCATATACATTTACAGACGCGACCGGGTACACAAGAAATGAAATAATGGAATTATTTCAATACATATATTTCAAATGTATGTATCCATGCATTTCAGATTAAATTTCTGATCTATACATGCTTTTGGTTTATGCCGGAGTGCTCCGAATAGGTTTTAACAAACCAAATTGCAACGGTACGTCGGGAAAGGAAATGAGGATGGTGGAAATATATGTTGCAGTGTTAATTTTCTGAATCCGAAAAAAATGCAAAAAAATGAAGTTTTAACAGCGAGAACGAATTGTTTTTCATGAAAGTGTTCATTGACATGTCGACTATTAAAAACCAAAATTTAAAGTCAATCAGAAAAAAGTACTTTTTTTTCCCCAAAATTAACAAAGTACACCGTGTTCGCTAAAATATGAACAATCGCCTTTCGAAGTTAATTTACCATGTTTACACGCGGGATATAAAACCATGAAATTGTGAAATCCTTTTTAAGAGATATATTGATTTCAACATTGTTCTGTATTTAATAAATTATTAGAGTAGAATGTTCACAGTTTTTTTCAAGGACATCATTACGGTAGTATCCCTGCAACCCCGCCCCTCATCCCACCCCCACCACCCTCCATACCGTATTTATTAAGTTGTATATAGCTGCGAATGCGCAGTTGTAATCAAATTCGATTTATTTCATCATTTTAGAAGCGAGAATAAAAACGAAATCATATAGATACATCTCTCCTCTGTATATATGTAGAATTTCAATAAACGGAGACAAGTACTAATTAAGTAACAGGACCGTCCGACCCAAAGACGGCAACATTCATATCCATTAAGGAAAGACGACCGGCTACAAAAACAATTAAATAATTTTGTTATGTAAACACATATATATAAAATGTATGTGTCCATATAGTTTACACTAATTTTTTATCTATACATGCTTTGGGTTTATGTCAGAGTGGCCAATGTATTTTAACAATGTTGCAACTGTATATCGGAAAATGAAATCATGATGGCGGCAACATACGTTGCAGAGTTAATTTTCGAAATCAGAAAAAGCGATAAACTAATATTAGTTTAACAGGCGGAAAGAATTATATTATTTTAACTGTTCGTTTAAAATTGAGGGGGCGACTCGAGTTTTAAAGAAAGCAAGATTGGCATGTGTCCCTTTAACCAAGTAAATAAATGACTGACGAGTAACAGACATGCTACTGTCAGTAACAAACATGATTATGTGTAGACTCGAAGATTTCATAACATAAACATGTGGACATGACATTGTGTCAATGGAGCAATTGCCAGATGTGTGGTGTTGTGAAACACTGTACGCGTGAAACCAAAAAGTGCGGGTCGTTTATATTTATAGGGCATCTATAGTTATATATATATATTTATATATATTATTCTTTTATATTTATATGGTCCCAGAACGCAGTCATACTCACTACTATATTGAAAGTAAATACTGAATATACATGTGCGGTGCTTTACGATCTGTAGTATTTGAAAACAGACTTATTAAACATTTCCCTGAACATATATAATCATGATAAATACTATATTCATGGAATTATTTTTTCCTGAAAAAAAAATGCATGTTTGGTTTCAGCAATTGAAATCTACTATATTCTGCGAATATTGCTACTTTGAAAATTTGAATACGTCTGTTTTAATCAAATAGCATGTTGTGTTTGTTTTAATATATATATCTTTTAATTTATGATTTAAAAAAAAAATGGATGATCGGAATATGTCTTAAACACTGTTGAATCCTGTAAATTAAAAAGAAGTGGTTTGGTTCAGAGGCGACAATATCGGTGAACAAAACCACTTGTTTTACCGGATTCAACATTGTGCAAGAAAATATTCATATATTATACCATTAATATTATAACATGTGTGTTGTAACAAATGCTTATCCTTGGATAGTGGACTTGATCTTTTACCTAAAAATCAAACGATCATCCTCTTTCCACTGTCCACCAATGGAGTTTCATGAAATTTGCTTTAGGTAAGAGGAAAAACTGTGTGGGCAATACTTTTCTTTTTCCGTTCATGGTAACGGACCTTTCAACTACTGACTTCAAAATAAACAGGGATTATCATTTCACCAAAGGCAGTGGAAGTATGAAGTTTTATGAAATTAGCTTCAGAAAGTAATAAAGAGTTTGATTGCGGACACGATTTTTCATGATCAAGTCGGCATTTGTTGATTTACATATATACTTTGTATTACTACCATATCATCCCTTATATTTTAATATTTTTATCTTTAAATGTTTGCATTAATTTTTAAATAATCCTTCATTTCATCATCATTCAATCAGTTTTTGCGCACAATATGACCTATTTATGTGTCGACGTGCCGTAAAACACCATTCATTCATTCATTCATTCATGATCAAGTCACTGTGGCGTTGACCTCAGATTTATTGACCTCAATATTAATAGGGATCATACTCTTACCAAAGGCAGTCAAACCATGACGTTTGAATATATCAGGGTGATATTGACCTTTGACCTATTAACCTCAACATCATTCATGAGATTTGCTTTAGGGAAAGTGGACTTAAGTTTACAATATTTTACATTATCATGTCACGGTGACAATGACCTTTGACCTAATGACCTCAAAATCAAAAGGCATCATTCTCTCACCAAATGCACTCAAACCATGAATTTTGCTTCTGGGGAAGTGGACAGTGCAGACAAGGTTTTTCATAATCATTATTGGGTCACGGAGCCCTTGACCTTCAATATTTGATATGCACATACTGATGCTTCGTACAAAGTTTTGTCAAAATCCAACAAGTAGCGCAGACAAGATTTGTGACGGACGAACGAAAAGGCCAAATATAATCTGTCTCACCTACCACTTTGTGGTGGAAGACATACTTATAAAGACAATATGTTAGTTCATATGTATACTTTATTAATCAAATAATTGAGCGAACATAAATTTCAGCATTGACTCTGGACAGTGGTGTACATGGAGTCTTCTTCCACATGACGTGCAGACTGAAAGAAAAGAAAGACATAGAATAAAAAGTTAATATAAGTCGAGCAGAGTATTCAATTTGAATCAGGTGTTGCAAGGGGGGGCTAGGGCATGTTTAGGGGAATGGGACAGTTTACAATTTAATTATTGTTTAACGCCTCATCAACACGTTGTTTAGGTTATTTCGAGCCGCCCCAAAGAGAAGAGGAAATATACATAGGCATCCAGGAACCCTGCCCTACGCTTGTTACCGATTAGATACCTATGGTTCTTTAACGTGCTTGTAGGACAGACTCCGATAAAAGGACCATCCGGTTTACGTTCCCATCAGACGAACGGGGCTAGCAGGACACATCGAAGTAACCCAGTGGCGCCAGTAAGAATTGAATCCGTGTTCACTGGATTCAAAGCCGATATGCTATAAACGTCCCTTGACCAAAACTGAGTAAATGGCACATCAACATGGGGAGAAAACATTAATATACAACTATTTATTTTCTCTCTCAAAACCTGGTGATGCCCCTAGTTTTAGAAATAAAACATGATACAATAGGGCAGTTGAGAAGACACTTTTGTAGATGTGTGGTCGGTTCTGATTCGAAAATGTGTAAAACAGACACAAGATTAGAAATTTGCTCTGTGTCCCTTTCATAAATTGGGGACCCATCACATAGACCATAATCATATTGTAATTAGTTGATGTTAAAGGGACACACGGCAATCTTGAAGTATTTATCAAGCTTTAACATTAGCATCTCCATTTGTTAACCTTGTAACATTTTAAATTTAAACCTACTTGCATGAAAAGTTATTTTTGTCTTCGTTATTGTATCAAATATATTATAGGTGCACTATTATCAACAGTAAGTAATGTGTAAAACAATTTCTTCTGAACTATTCTAATAAATAATATTTATGATGCACAAATGCAAACTATGCAGAAAAAGTAACCGAACTCCAGAGGTTTTAAACAAATAAAAACTGCCTAGTGTACCTTTAACACAACTTGTTTTCGCATGTATCCAGTACATGTAGTTTACACGAGCTCATATGACAATCACGCTGCATTATCACTGAAAACATTTTTTACTCTAACTTTGAACAGCACCGTGTAAGCATAACACAAGCTCCATTTAAAGAACTACACAAGTGCAAACAATTTTTTAAAAGGCTCTCACCTCCATATGATCCAATGGCATTTAATACGGCTTGATATTCTGAAGTCGTCAGTATCAATTCACTTAGAGCTGCTCAAGGTCACGATTCACATTTGAGGCCTTTCTGAAAACAACATCAATCCAATGTCAATGATCAAACAGACATAGTTTATCCTTTGTTATACATAATGTAACATATTTAAAAAAGAAAAGATAAAAGAAGAACTAAATTAAATAAAGCATGGATACTACTTGTGCTCAATAACACGGTTAATGTAATAAAAACATCTCTCATCATTCATTATACATGTAAAATATAATGTAGCCTAACTGGAGATCCATTAAAATCATTGTTCCACTTTCACAGCATATTTCCAGCCCATGGAATAGTCATTTCTTTTGAGACACATTGGAGGCAAGCGTAGTAGCTCCACCTCCTTAAAGGCTTTTAAGTGAAGTGTACTTTATCGAAACTGCGTTGTTTATTTCGCAACAGAAAGTATGTAATAAATGTAAATAAATGTCAATTCAAAATCACTTCCTTGCCTCAAAACTTTACTGTACATAAATATGAATCTGACCGATTTCAGTCAAATGTCTATGGCAGTTTACATTGTTTCAATGGTAGTTGTATCGGGTTATGTATTCACGAATGTGCGAGAAAATGGGAATAACATAACGATATAGAGACAACGCTAACAATTTACATTCATGCATCTGAGGGGTGGGGGTGGGGTGGAGGGGGTTTCTAGTTTCCTTTCCCTCCTTGTTTTCGGTATGCAAGTTCCATCTACCCCCACACCCCAATCTACCGTACTTGGGTGGGAGCGGGGTGCTGGGGACATTGATAGCATTTCTACTAGTAAATGTTTTATTCCACGAAACGTTCTACAGTTCACTGTACATCCAGTTACTGGAAAGATCGGAGTACACGAACAATATGAACTTTCTATTAAACAGTATACGCCACTTTTTTAGGCACTCTATTTGGCTAATGTCTAAATATGTACGATCTAAAAGTGGTGTGTACTGTTTATTAACAAACACATTTTAATGACAAAACAAATACCTTGATCATGGACCATGCAGCAGAAAGTAATCCCAAATCCAATTTGACCAACATGTCAATTTCACGTGTCAAGTTATGTCACGGTGACCTGTCAGTCACCAACACTGCATCGTGTTGACACATAATGGGACGTTATTTCGTCCGGTAAGGTATTAGTTTTTACATTATCTACGGTATGAAACACTGTACGCGTGTTGTTAGACTCCATAGGTTCCCGTAGTGCTCGCCGACGCAGCGCGCCCAATTTCGGGTGTAAAAAAATGGCGTCTGTTTTAATTGAAAATTCGCAAAATAGTCCGTAAAATACAAAGAAATAGTCCATGTTCGCGGAGTTAAAATGCGAACAGAACTGATATGTTATAGGTCCGTGGCGTTCCTACTGTACTTTCGACTATTTTCACTATCAGCTTTATATTCAATAAGACATGTGACCGAATGCAGGAGGTCAACGGGACATGTATAAAATCATGTTTAGACTACATATTGGCGCTAACAACTAAGGAGAAATAACTGTCATATATAATAATATAAAGTTGTAAACTTATGTTTTGCTAGTGTGAATCAACATAGCTCACTAAAATTGTATTTTTATTTATTTTTTTATTTTGATAATGCACAGTTGTTGGAAATTATCAACGAATATAGTACATATACAAGTGTTTACTAGTTTAAATTAGTAAGATTATAACATTTGGCATACTTCCAACATGTGACATACGATATTTTGCTCTGTAATGTTATTGAACATGGACTCTGACTCTAACATGTTTACGTCTCACACCACAATTAATTTTCCATAGGGTCCCATTGTAATGTTTTTGTTCGTGGCATAGAGATAAAAAAGATTTTGCAACATGTATTTATGCTTAAATTCTTCATTGATCCAATATCCATGATATCTGCATGCTATTAACTTTTAACGAATATTTACCAGATTGAACTTTTTTTAATTTCATGTTTGCGTGACACCTATCAAACTTTAGACAAAAATACAACCGCGTGGAGATTAGACCCATGATGTGTAAAATGAGGCAGAATTAGCTAGAAATCTTATATCAACATGCATTTTTCTGGGATCTCTTCCTAAAATGCTGTAGATTTAGAACCTGGTAAAGATAAATCAGTGTATCCTGTAAAATGTAGAAAAGCGAACTTGTTTTTTTTATCTACCTCCTTCATCTGTAGGGCAGGAGTATTCAAGGGAGGTAATAGTGGTGTGAGTCCTTAGGAATAATGTGTAAATTGTGATGTTTTCTCGCTAAATTATTGAAATCTGACTTTAACTATCACATGTTTAAAAAGAATAATATGTAGATTTATAATGTAATTATGTGCTGTATCATATTGGGTTTTAACTCATATGTCGTTATGTTGTTGTACTTGTATATACGTTTGCTTCTGGATGCTTATGCATATGTACGTGTTTTGTATATATGTACGTGTATGATGTGTGCATGCGTGTGTGCGTGTGTGCGTCTTTGAACTTATATGTATGCATATGCATTTATATGTTTGAGCTATATATGAGTGAATGTTTGTGTTTGCTACCTGATGACGATGATCAATACTGAAACTCAATAATGCTGGTAGTTATGAGTTAATTATGGTAAGCAATATTGGTCATATACTATGATAATTATACTGCAGAATCAATAAATGTACTGAATTAATTATCACACATATGAAATGATCGTTTCATTATTGAAGATAATGTCAAACTGCTGCAAACTATTTAAATACACACTATTTTTCATGATACAATTAGTGAATCTATTAGGCATAACTGTTCTACATACTTTCTTTTTTCCAATACATTTCATCTCATTATCGATATTGCTTCACTGTATTTGTTTTTCTTGACTTCTGGTTTTAAATACTAAATGTGGGTTGTTTTCGCTAGTTATTTTCCTACTTACGTTCGAGAAATGTAAACTTGTTTCTTTATTGAAAAAAATGTAAAACTGCTGCAAATTATTTAAATATATTCTATTTTTGATGATAAGATTAGCGAATGTATTAGGCATAAATGTTCTACATACTCTCTTTTCTCTTAAGACAGTACATTATATTATCGATTTTGCTTCAAATATTATTTTTCTTAATTTTAGATAATCTAGTTTTATGAATTTAAAAATAAGTACCAAAGCATTTAATTTCTGGCATGGATTTAAATACTAATTGTGGGTTATTTTCGGTAGTTATATTCAGCAGTTACGTTCGGGATACTTGTGTTTTATGTATATATTAACCAAGCGCTAATAATTCCTTAGCAAATTGCAGCAAGCAGCCTTAAGGCTATATTGTAACAGATATTCCTGGAACTCTATTATAGAATTCCTTTAATTTAATTTGCTATGTACATTTATTACCTTCAATGTATTTTTCCCGACTTGTAGTCTATAATTCGTACCCTTCCTTACTCAGCTCTCTGCTCTCCTTTTGTATTAGTATGGTTCTTGGCAGCACCTCACCCTCTTACATGTACACACCTGGAATTACATAATGCCTATATAATTGTCCCTATATAGGGTGATAATAGGTCTGTTTTCTTCGATTTCCCTGCGAATTAAAGCGACTGGTTATTTAACTATTATTGAGCTAGTAACATGGATGGCTATACTTGTATTAAAATGTGGTGATATCAAACAAAATCCTGGCCCATCTACTAACACTCCCTCACAAGAGGAAATAAATCATCATTTATCTATAGTACATTACAACGTCCAAAGCTTTCTACTGATGAAAGATATTTTAAATGCTGATCTTCGCAATTTTGACATCCTCAGTTTTACTGAAACTTGGTTAAGCGATAATACCTCGTATGATGATCTTTTATATGCCGACTTTAACAAACCATTTCGACAAGACAGATTAACCGATGACCACGGAGGAATAATTGTTTTTGTAAAACATAACCTACATGCCACTAGACGCCGTGATCTTGAGGTTGACAATATTGAATGTTTATGGCTAGAAGTTCATGCTTATAACAAAACTATACTTTTTGAAAAGTTGTATAGACTCAGACTTGCAAAAACAATACAAACTTATCATAACAGTATAATCTTACTCAATTAATAAAAGACCCTACGCATTTTACTGAACGTTCACAATCCCTTATCGACCTTTGTTTAGTATCCAACCCAGAAGGTGTAGCAATATGTGGTGTTGGTGAGCCCTTTCTAAACCAAAATATGCGCTATCATTGTCCTATATATTGCTTGCTTAAATACGACAAACCAAGGCATACTACTTATAAGCGTACTATATGGCATTGCGATAAAGGGGACTATGCATCACTTAAAACAAATACGTCGTACTTTAAATGGGACTCTTTATTCGACACCGATATTGATATATATGCAGATAACTTAACAAACAAAATACTCAAGTTATCAGAAGATTCTATTCCTACGAAAACAGTAACCGTTAGACCCTCTGACCCACCTTGGTTAAATAATGATGTGCGCAAACAAATGAGAAAACGAAAACGACTTTACGACAAAGCCAAACTTACAGACAATGTTGACCATTGGACAGATTACAGACAGATAAGAAACGAAACAACACGTGCAACCAGGAATGCTAAAGAAAACCATATGCACTCATTTGCCAATAAGTTAAACTATGATTCTATATCCTCATTTGATTGGTTGAAAATACTTAAATCCTTCATTAAACCCAATGAACGGTCCTCAAGCATACCTCCGTTAAAACATAATGGTAATATATTTACTGACAACAAAGACAAGGCAAACATGTTGAACTCATTTTTTCAAACTCAAGCTATACTCGACGATATTGATAAACCACTCCCCTATATTGACGTGTGCCCAGCGAGACTAACTCTTAGTCAAATCACCATTACTCCCGACGAGGTCAAATATGTGCTTCAAACTCTAAAATTAGGCAAGGCAGATAGACCGGATAAAATAAACGATACACTCCTTAAACAGTTATCAACTGAATTATCAACTCCTTTATGTAAACTATTTAATAGATCTTTACACACTGATAAACTCCCATCACAAAGGAAACTGACGTACGTGTGTGCTGTATTTAAAAAAGAGACCTCTCTGACGTATCAAACTATCATCCCATATCACTTCTTAGTAATATTGACAAAGTCTTTGAGAATATTATTCATAAACATGTTTTAATTTCTTTAAAAGACACCATATAATTACTGCTCTCCAATCCGGTTTTGTCCCAAACGACTTAGTATCAAAACCAATTAGTCTCTCTATACAATACATTTTGCAAAGCGCTTGACAAGGGATAAAAGTCAGGGCCATATTCTGTGATATATCGAAAGCCTTTGATAGGGTCTGGCATAAAGGACTATTTCTCAAACTTCAGGCTGTTGGAATTACTGGTCAACTTCTCACGTGGTTTACGGACTATCTTCGTGATCGCAAATGCCTGGCGTTTTCTCTGATACAGTATCAATATATGCTGGGATACCACAGGGTTCTATTTTAGGGCCTTTACTTTTCTTATCTTTATTAATGATATAGTAGCATACATCAACTCTACTATAAAACTCTTTGCCGATGACACCAGTCCCTTTTTTATTGTTGACACTCCTGTCAATAGCTCAACGATTCTCAATAAAGACCTTAAAACATTTCAAGACTGGGCAGACAGATGGCTGGCTAATTTCAATGCTAAAAAGACCGAATCAATTATAATCTCTAGAAAGACAAACAAACCAGTACATCCAACACTTATCATGAACAACATTATTATTAACGAAGTTGAATATCATACACATTTAGGTATCACATTATCAAATAACGGAGAAGTGTTACTGGAACAACTAAACTTGTATCTTTAGATAAACTTAATAAAGAAACTGGGTGGGAAAGACTCAAAGACAGAAGAAGAAAACATAAACTGCTATTATTCTATAAAATGAACTCCGGTCTGTCTCCATTTTATCTATCCTCTCTAGTGCCGGGCAATGTAGGTGACTTAGTTAATTACAATCTTCGTAATCGTGACAATACTCGATCTCTCCAGTGCAACACCCAGCTATATAAAAACTCATTTCTTCCCTCAGCTGTGCATGCCTTGTCACCAGAACTAAAACAATCAGAATAAATATTGACATTACTAAAACTCCAAAGTGGTACAACTCAGGTGACCGAACAGCTCAGATACTGCACACACATCTACGCACTCACTGCAGCAGCCTTAATCAACACCTCTATTCCAAGAACATTGTTGACAGTCCTCTTTGTACTTCTGGAAATTATGACGATACAAAACATTTTCTTTTGCACTGTAATAATTGTCATCAACAAAGAATTGTTATGACGAATGTATTGAAATACTTTAATAATATATCTATTAATACCCTTCTTGCCGGGGATGCACTATTATCTAATGAAACAAATTGTAGAATTTTCAAAATAGTGCAAGATTTCATTTTAAGAACAAAACATTTTTGAAACAGGTGTCTATCATCTATCAAATATTATTAAAAAAATGTACTTATTAACTTGCACAGGAGAACATAATGTATCAATTTTTAGAAGATATCACTGACCAGCTCGAAGAAGCCAGGTCTTAGTGCTGCCGGAAATATAGAAAAACACAATTATGTCTGTCTGTCTGTCTGTCTGTCTGTCTCTCTCTCTCTCTCAAACCAATTCATATCTAATGTTCTTTAACTTAACAGAAATAATTAAAAATGTATGTAGTGAGAATTATTTGGTTGTTATCCACAACAATGATGTTTAAACAATCCAATATTTAAACTCCAAAATATCACATAAATTGTTTCAACTGTCATGTATTCATATCATTATGTTAAGGAAACAGATTTATACAAGCTTATATAGCTTCCTTTTGAATCCTTTTCACGTGTTTGTAACATCTTCGAATGTCTGTATAATAAGCAATGTAAATTGTAAAACATTTGTGAATGAAATATTGTTTAAACTAAAGGATAAACAATAGATGCATCGACGTTTGTAGAAAACACAAAGGATAAACAACAGAAACTCCCACATCAGACGAGC
Organism: Cyrtodaria siliqua; assembly: GCA_037043455.1. Classification (NCBI taxonomy): domain Eukaryota; kingdom Metazoa; phylum Mollusca; class Bivalvia; order Adapedonta; family Hiatellidae; genus Cyrtodaria; species Cyrtodaria siliqua. The sequence continues at coordinate 58,890 of JAWPHD010005318.1, read as the reverse complement.
ATCTGTCGAATTACAGGATATCCTGTAGGCTGGTTTGTAACAACAATTCATTAACGCCAATTTTGTTGATATAGACGATAATCTGTGTTATTTTACAGATAATGAAAATGTATACTGTATCCTCTCGCAGACGTGTTTGATTTCTTTCAGATGTTTCAAATGAGTTTATTTATTAGATTTTTTAATTAAATGTGCTGTTTGCTGAGACGTTCAGGCAATAATATGGCCACCACCTGTCGTCTAGTTTTAGACACGTTAACTACGTGGCGCCACCTATCGGCTATTGAGTGATAAATGTCCACAATGCCCGTGTTGTGAATCATTTATGTTACGTACATGATATAATCGACATTACTTATCTAATTAATGTATGTTTTCTAAGCAAAGCTATACGTGTCTAGTGCTACCACGGGTATGAATACATGAATTTAGTCTTAAGCCTACTTTTCAATCTAGCCAGGTCGACCAGATTTTCAACTTTTGCAGAAACTTATTTCATTAAAACTTAATTGTAAAACTTTCTGTTTTATTAAGTGAGATCACTATTGTATTAAGTGCTCAAGACACATTGCCCATGCGTCATAAAACAATGGTTCATATGCATATCAGTGCAATCGTGCAATGCATTGTTGAAAAGTAGGATCATGTGTTACCATTTGTTAAATGGAATGTTAAACACTCTCACCCACCAAAACCCCACCCACCCAACCTCCCCTCCAACGCCACACCCCCACCTGTTTAAGTTTATTGCTGTGTGCGTTTTACTGGCTTTGCAATTACATAACGCAGACATGAGCTTTTTAATTTATTGGTCAGGTTCTTTCGAAAATATTGATATTTGACATTAAAGGTGCCATCACCAGCCCATTGTCGCAGACGTATCCACGCGCCCCCATGTCACGAGCACTATCACGAGACCCGGTGTCGCGAGCACTATTCTTATCACTGCGGTCATTGTAATGATGCGTCCTCCATGTCTCGAATATTAAAAATATAAACAAAAAGAAGGAATTCAAATGTATTCATCGTTTAATGATTTAAATGCAATAACGTTTCAACATCCGATCTGCACCAACCAGTCAAAATTTGATCAATTATATATATTATTTGCTTTGACATTTTTACAGAATTAAACATCATATCTGGTAGGTAACTGTAACAATAGCCACAACATTTCAGTATAATTTTATTGAAAATATTCCCTTGAGAAGTGGATTTGCATGTTAAACAATACTTTCGGCCCATATTTTGACATTATTGAAAGTCATCATTGTCGATTTCCGTTACCTAAACAGTATTTCCTGTAATGGAATATAGCCGAATACGACTATACATTTTAGATGTGTTCTTTCCTGATTTATACAAATGGCCTCATTTTAATTGGAATCTAAATGCTATTCGTTGATTGCTACGAATTATGTTGTCTTGCGTTTTTATTGCCTTCGTTCTGTTAAATCTACCAGTTACACGTGTATGGCTGCTTTTGTTTGCGTAGCACGTGACTATGTACCATCTGAGATTTTGGGTATTGCGCATTATTCAAGCTTAATATATCAGTAATAATATATCGGTAATTTGGTAAGTAACTCGGAAACTAGCCACTGCTTCAATGGTTTTGCAAGAATGTGTTTAGCTGCACAAACCGTCCATTAACTAATTAATAGTAAGTATTTTGGAATGAACATTGCAGTTTGACATCAAATAGACTACCTACACATCATTGAGACATAACACAGACTACACGTTTACTTATTTATTGCATACGCATTTACAAGCTCCGTTTACTTGCAATGTAACAGGAAACGTCAATATTTGACGTGTAGTAAAGTCATATTGGGTGTGTAATGTATACTCGTTCGTGATTGGTGCACTTTTCTGTTTATGTCAAAGAAAATATGTCACGTGATGTAAACTTTGTTGGTTTCACTGTGAAAATGCTCATGATCTAACGATGATATTTTTCTTTCAAATAAATATTTTTGATGAAAATTAATTGTTAAAACCTATTGTCATGTTCTAATTATGCGTTGTTATATTAAAAATACGTATGCAATCAAAATTGGGATATACTGACTCGTTCTTCAGCTCCTAAAGTCGCGCAATATTGTTGCGCTGAAGATCTGGTGCATATATCCCAAAACAAATACAATAACCTATAAATATTATGTACGAATACATGCCCTAAGGTTTCATTTATTTCTTGATCTGCACGAAATATATGAAAGCATGAGAATGTTCAGTCTAATGGATATTAGTTAGTCTTGAAGACAATTTCTGATAATCGCCGTAGCGACTGCGATCGGTTAAGAAATGTTTCAGAATATTATGTCAACAGAGTCGATCTGTATTTCGTTTCTAGATTGTTCTCCCGTTTAGAAATGACATTTCACCAAATGTATCGTACTTTACGTTCCTGACGGTTATATTATGATTTGCATCCACATTTTCTTGTCGTGTCATTAACGTAATGTTTCATTCGTTTTCTTTAAAGGCCTTATAGCGTCTAACAACGAACATACGCATTTACAAGCTCCATGTAATATTTATAGGATCATTGTTCGAGTATATGCGATTTATATTGCTTAAAGAGTAGGACAGGTTCCAGTTTTCCAATGTATCCCTCCCCTCTCATTAGCATGGCTCTAAATAACCTATAAGGAGCTGATGAGCCCTTACTTCACAACAGAAAATTGGTTAATCTTCAGAAGCGGCTTTGTAGAGAAAGTTGGCGCTCTAGTTTATTTAAGTGTTGCATGTTTTATATACACGTACCATCATATGTTGCTGTAGTGTAATTATGTTCGGTAGGAATGTGTATACACTTCATTCACCTCAATATGACCCTTATTCTAACAAATGCTAAACGATAAACACAGAGTAAATGGCAGTAGTATATTTACATAGCACCACATGCGAATTTTCTGTTTGCAAATCTTCTCAGTATATTGTGTGTCTAATTTGATACAACTATTTATGTATATACATGCCATACATGATAGTCGAATAACTAACATATCGTACTACACGATAAAACTTGTAATAGACATCAGTGTAATTTTAACATGCGTTTACCATATCTAACGTAGTCTATGAAAATACTCAGGGCCGATTGGTTATTGAGGATGTTTTACAAATCCTATCAAGATCTCTGACGTCAGAAAACATTCAAAATAACGATTACATGAGTTTAATAATAACGATATGTTCAAGCAACACATTGAAATTGTTAAACACATGAAAAACTGTCTTCCTTTGGTGTTGCGAGATGGGCATACGATTTAAGATGTGAGAATGTGTTTGTATTATGTTCAATCAAATGTGTGTATTAAATACATAAATTCAATGTCTGATAAGAAATACGAGACGTCCAGCTGGCTTATATTGTGCGAAATCAATCCCTATATTTGGGACTTGAAACACATAGAAACCGCTGGCTTACCGCTCTTGGTATCGATAATGTTCGAATTCCGCCAACCAGGTATTGATCTGGGACAATATTAACCCGCTGGACATATTTTTACTTTTCAGGAATAAATTCCTAGCAAATAAAAACTGAGTAAACTAAAAAACAAACGAGTATAGGAAGCGAACATGAAGTACCAGTATCATATAACGCACCAGTTTCATGAACATCTTATTGCGGAAGTCAGTGCGCTACTGTATTGCGTATTACAGATGCAAAAGAGGACCGAATCACTGTGTTTGTGTACAGTAACACATTTAATCCCAATTATTGGCATGGTATATCATACGATACGTTCACACACCTTAAACAAACTTTATACTTAAATGAAATCTTACTTTAATTGAATTGAATGTTCTTTAACGGCTCATCAACACAGTATAGGTTATTTCGAGCCGCCCCAGAGAGAGAGGGGAAGGATACATAGGAATGTTGTTGATAAGGTTCAACTAGTCAGTCTCTGCAAATTTGAATTGAATTGAATGTTGTTTAACGACTCATCAACACAATATATGTTATTTAGAGCCGCCCAGAGAGAGGAGAAGGATACATAGGAATCCGGCAACCGTGCCCTACTCTTATTATCGAATAGATTCCTATGGTTCTTAAACGTGCTCGGAGGATATACCGATACACGGTACCGCCCGGTTTACGTCCCCATCCGACGGACGAAGCTAAGGGAAAGAACACACCGACGGAACTCAGTGGCTCTACGGAGGATTGAACCGGGGCCTCCGGTTACAAATCCGCCGCGCGACCGACTGCGCCACGCCAGCCCTCTAAAATCTTACTTTATAACATGCATGTTAGTAGTTTAAGGTGTCGAATATTTCTAGGACGAACGTGTTACAGCCGCGTAACTTAGCTGACGTCATGGAAACAAAGAGCATGACGTCATGATTCTTCTTAGACATTACCGCCGTATACAAGGTTGTGTTTTTTCCGAGGCCGAGTGGTTAACGTCATTGCGTTGTAAACCTTCTCGCCTCTCACCGCTGCGGGTTCGAATCCCACAGGGAGCTCTACTTGTAAGTGAGGAAGTGTCGATTCTAACGGATAGCGGGAGGTGTACAGTACTGGTTCTACCGGAAACTGTGGGTGGTCTGCCTCCACCACAACAAATCGACCGTCATATATAACCTTACATGGGTTGAAAATTACGTAAAAAATCATACAAACAAACAAATGGTGTCATTTTAAACACATGTAAGGTTATTTATAAGGTCTATATTTGTGTGGTGAAGGCAAACAGTTCTTTCCTTTTTGATTGCGCGACGACCGGATTGTGGTCCCTATGATGACGTCTCCTAAATCCAGAGAAGATGATAACGTTTAAGGATTGTCTCCAATCTTGTCTTGTTGTGCCCTTAATGGTGTATTCTCGTGTTGCTGTGGCTTCTGCAAAGTTATTTTATGCAAGCTTTATATTCCTATATACATGATCATCTTTGTGTTATACTTGTATTGCCTATTAATACTGCTTAGTTTGTCGGAGGATTTCTTTTGTTACACTGTTCCGTTTTATTGAGATGACAATAGGGAACTAAGAGCAAGGTTTGGTTCACTATAGAAACGGGGTTAAACCTTAACGGCCTTTCCAACGTTGTAGCTGTATTATCAATCGTTTATGTTTGTTATGTCATATACCTTCCCTTTTATCAATCCTTTATGATTGTTATGGCATATACCTTCCCTTGTATCAATCCTTTATGTTTGTTATGTCATATACCTACACTTTTATCAATCCTTTATGTTTGTTATGTCATATACCTTCCCTTTAATCAATCCTTTATGTTTATGTCATATACCTTCTCCTTTATCAATCCTTTATGTTTGTTATGTCATATACCTTCCCTTTTATCAATCCTTTATGTTTGTTATGTCATATACCTTCCCTTTTATCAATCCTTTATGTTTGTTATGTCATATACCTTCCCTTTTATCAATACTTTATGTTTGTTATGTCATATACCTTCCCTTTTATCAATACTTTATGTTTGTTATGTCATATACCTTCCCTTTTATCAATCCTTTATGTTTGTTATGTCATATACCTTCCCTGGATGCGTGTTTGTGTTTGACTGTGGTCCTAAAATGCTACATTTCTTGCTCAACTTTTATATCTACTTTCATTTGGTATTCAAATCACTTTACGTCAAAAGGTGTATGTTCAAATTACGTGACATATCTTTAAAATATGTTTGAGGTTAATCAATAGAATAGTTTAAGGATTGTCTTCAATCCTGTCTTGTTGTGTCCTTAATGGTGTATTCTCGTGTAGCTGTGACAAATCTACTTTTATTTGGTATTCAAATCACTTTACAAAAAATTGGTGTATTTGGAAGTTCGACTTACAGTGCAGTGTGGCGGCTGTAAAAAGTCTCCCCGTGCTACGAATCAGTAGTGTTATTTTTACTGGTCCTTTGGGACCAACGAGTACAAAATAGGTGGCTTTGAAGTAGAATACCGCTTAAGCCGGTGCTAGGGGGCGTGAGAGGTGTTGCTTCTTTCATTACTTCTCATGAACAGACTCAATAAAACTGAGTCTGCTGCTTTATTCTCTTAATTGTGTGTGTTGCTCCCAAAGGATCACCTTTATCAGTATTTATTACGTGACATATTTTTAAAATATGTTTGAGGTTACAGAATAAATGTGATCGTTAGTGGTTAATGTCTAAATATACAGACTGTATTTGAATCTCGGCACTTTGTATGTTTTCTAACGCTGATTAAATACGACATGTTTAGCCTGAAGAAAAACTGAAGTCATCCAAATGCTTCAAAAAAGTATTTATAAAATGATTTGAAACCCTTAAATCGTGAAGGATGAACTAGCCGGGTGTACACCAGAGAAGGAAATATTCATTGCACATATACAACTAAACACCATGTAATCTCATCGCCAGATGACTTGTTTGTCATTGGGATTGAAGCTGATATCGCGACACTTGGGCACAAGTACCTGATTTAGGAAGATGCGTCCTTTGTGATTGTTGATATTGACGACAGTTATTTTACTGATAATTGTTTATATCAGCATAGTATTGGTCACTTAGTAGTTCACATAATTTAAAATCTTCTTTTATTAATGTTTCTGGTTTATATTTTAAGATAAGAAATCCTGATTTTATAAGTTTTGTCGAAATATATGATATGTGTTGCATAGCTGTAACCAAACTTGATCATATGAAAGTATTTCAATACCAGGTTTTACTTCCAATGGTATAAATAGAGATATAGGTAGACATAAATCAGGTGGAGTTGAAGTCATTGTTAGAAATAGCCTATTTGATTATATTGTAATCATTGATTGTAGTAATGAATATTGGCTATGGTTTATGTTCAATAATGATAATTGTATTTTCGGAGTTGTGTATATCCCTCTGGAAAACTCGAATTACAGTTCATTAGATATTTTTAATACATAAGAAAATTTTAGATTTTAATATCCAATATGATGATTGTTCTTTTTGCATTTTGGTAGTATTTCATGCCAGGATTGCAAACTTGTCAGATTTTACAGAAATGAGTAAGTATGCAGATGATGACAATTTTGATCATGTCACTAGACAAGTTATTAGTATGAATAATTTATCTGAACTAGGAGTTCCTGTTGATCGCCACTCACATGATAATAACATTTATCATGTCGATCTGTATAATTCTGCCGAGAAACAGGTTGCCTGAGATAATATCTTATCTCCGCAGTTACTTTCCTATCCCGTCAGGTGCACCCCTTTTGATGTCGTCAGCACCTATTTAATGACGTCATGGTATATTTGATGACGTTTGAGTATTTTTGAACGGAAAACAGTGAAAAAAAGGTAAATTAAATTAATTTAAACGATCAAATTGATAAATAAGATATCATGCTAGTGCCTGCTCCTATCTTCGGCACGAAAAAAATTAAGCCCTCGGCACAGCTTCGGACTTCATTTTTTTCTAAGCCTCACCTGATAAACTGGATAGGATCAGGAACTAATATGATATTCTCTATATTCAAATATAGGAATAGACTTACTGATCTGTGTAATTTTACATGAAAACATATTGCTAATGGTAGGTGTGGAACTGATGCTTCTATTGAAAATAGTATATCTACTAGTGGCAGTGTCATATACTGTGTTATTGCCAGATATTAATTGTCCAAGAATACAGCACTTTGAAATTGTGAATTGTGATCCTATATTGTGTATGTTATCGAGCCTAAACCAACTGTGAATGATGCTAGTAATAATAGTGATTTTAACTATAAACCAATATGTGATAAGAATGTTGATGTAATCTTTAGAAATGGTTTCGAAACCAACCAGACTGACTGACTCAAGAGTTACTTGAAGAATTATCAGTTGTTCAAGAACATACGTCATATAATGACCATGTTGTTACCATGTTAACAGAAATAGTTACAAGTGTCATTGTTAATGTTGCTAAATTGTGTAATATCATTAAACAGAAGAAACCTACTAAATACTTTAAATCTGAATTGTGTAAATCAAGGCTTGATGAAGACTGTAAGGAGTTAAGAAAGAAATATTTAGACAAAGATTATATTATGTATTTGTAAATAAGAATGTATACACAGTACTCCTTCTCCATTCAAATTCATTATTTTATTTTTTCTTCGTTCCATTTGGCTGTTGTATATATATGCTCACTATTTGTTTACTTTGATAAATATTTGTATATCATATGCTCATAATGAGCCATGCTTTATTTAATAAAACTTGAAAACTTGTATTTGTAAACACTATGTCATTATACATATATCATGTATGTCCGTTGTTAGCTGGCGACACCTTGTGTAGAGCACTGACGCAAGTAATAAATATTAAAATTTACTATTTCATTACGTGGTCCGAGTCTTAACATTCATACCCCATCCAACACCTTCTCCAAGAAGCGAAAACGGGGTTGGCTGGGATATGAAATAAAACCTTAATTTTGTCTAAAAATGTTTGCATATTGTAAAATTAAAACATTTAATAGGTAATTGTAAACAAGTTATCGCCTTTGTTTCAGTGAAAAAGTTTTCAAACATGTTTTATTGACGAATTATTCGTTATAAAATCCTGTTAAGTTTTCCCATCGCTTAATGGTATTAAGGCGGGACCACGTAATGTGTGTGTGCTTCTTTATAATGTAAAATGGCATTTATTGCAAACCCTTTTTCCTTCTTCATTTTTGTTTCTTAAATATAATCTATACATTTAAATCTCAGTGAATAAATATTCCTAAACATACTGCTAATGTTGGCGCTCGACAGAGATTCATTTTTAATTTTGTTTGACCTTTTTTCATTTGAGAAAATGAAATATGGCCCTTTATTACGTGGTCCGAGTATTAACTTTCACCATGTGACTTCATCCAATCCATTGATCAAGAAGCGAAAACGGGGTTGGCTATGGTATGAAATAAAACCTTAATTTCGTCTTAAAACGTTTGCATATTGTAAAATTAAACATTAAATAGTTAATTCTAGACGGGTTATCGCATTTTTTAAAATGTTTTAAACATGTTTTATTGTCGAAATATCAGTTATACAATCCTGCTAATATAAACTTTCCCATCGCTTAATGGAATTAAGGCAGGACCACGTAATGTAAAAGTCATTATATATGTGTATATAACAGCAAAATTTATTCCGACACCGTTATTTATACGCTATTACATGGTCCGAATGGTAACTTTCATACCCCATCCGACCCCTTCTCCAAGAAGTGAAAATGTGGTTGGCTGGGGTATGAAATAAAACCTTTATTTCGGCTTTAAAAGGTTAAATATTGTAAAATTAAACATCTAATAGGTAATTTTAAACCGGTTATCGCATTTTCTCTGTAATTTTTTTTCTCAAATGTGTTTTATTGTCGAAATACCCGTTATAACAGTCCTGTTAATAACAGCTTTGCTATCGCTTAATGGAATTAAAGCGGGACCACGTAATGCATACTAGAGCTTGTTTGTTTGTCCTTTCTCAACCGCCATTGATACAATCAACAATATTTGGTATTATTTGTATACACTTATGTGTACACTATATACTATATATTTTCGAAGATGTTTATTAAAAACTTTCACTCGTTTTGCTTGCATACAATGTCCTAAGTTGTTTAACTATACAGAGTCGATGTTTGTTAAATTAATTTTCGCTGCTTCAGTCTGTTTCTGCGATGAGACGTAACTAGCGATTGACAGGCCGTAAAAGCAATAAACTTGCATGCAGAACTGAAGAGTTTCCCGGCTTGTTAAATATAACAGAACCGCGCTGAATCGTTTATGTTTATACATTGATAAACAAACTTGACGTGTTAACAGTTTGTGTTCTTGTCATAATTACCATCTCGTTTCCGTGAGCATCCATGAATGCATTACTAATATCGATTCAATAGCTGACACGTGTTTGATCTGGTGAAAAGATGTCTGCAGATAAAATACATTGCTATTAGCGCTTCAATAGCTGACACGTGTTTGATATGGTAAGAAGATGTCTGTAAATAAAATGCTTTGCTAGTAGCACATACCCATTGACAAATTGCTATTAGGTATGTGATTATAGCTATTCATTAATTGACACATGTTTGATCTGGTAAAACATGCTGCAAATAAAGTGAACATTTAAACTCAACACATTTATGTTTGTGTAGATTATTTCACGTACTGACTGGAATAACGAATTATTTATTCATTAAAGATTTACATAATGTCTCCTAACGGAATAGTACGTTTCCCTTTATGATAGTATTGTGAATTTTCGACGCGTCTACACTAACATATTAAGGGAGTTATCACCAAAATAATTTCCCGTGTTGGTAATAATCAACTGTTAGAGATGAATGTCCACATTTTTTGTTGTATTATCAATTAAAACAAATAACTCTTAAACATCACATGAACATTTCTTGATAGTCCCGAAGAGAAACATATATTTAAAACCCTTCTAAGTTGTATGCGAAAATAAGTATTATTTGCATGAGGTAGATACTACTTTTACCACTGCGTGACTGCACAGGGAAATGAGCTAAATCTGAATTGTATAGCTGCACAACTATTGCCAGATAATTGATAAATACATTTTACCTGTGGATTAATTTACCTGTTCAAAGTTTTCTACGTCATCAAATAAAATCTTATTCTCGCTTTTCACAGATATTGCAATGTGTGAATTGTAAATATCTATTGTTGTGTATTAATTACGATTTAAATAAATCTGACCTTGTTCATGATACAAAACATGGCGGGAGAACTTTAAAGGGAATATCGATATGGAATAGTCACTAGCGTCAATTTAAACAACATGCCAACCATCATCCTCTTATGCGCATAAAATGTACACATGCTTTACACTAAGCCGCGTGTGACCTTTGGCTTAATGGCTGTTAATGAACATGTTGGGTGTGGAAAGCTGGACGTATTGACATGGTTAATGTTGTTAAATTATAAACTTTAATAAAATGCGTGTGCTTGAACGCTGCATTTCTTGTTCGCTTCTGAAGTTCGAATGAAACCTCATATCAATATGTACATTTTGTCTTTTACAATGCAAATGTAAGCGGAAGTAAAAACAAACTATGTTTCAAATTAAAATTAGCCTAAAATGGATTAAGAAAATATTAGAAATAATTTTCCTTTGCCTATTGTCTCTACCATAAACATACTCATTCGTCACCATTTTACCAGTTTCCTATTCTTGCTTTCACAACTGCTTATGCCTTTAATTGACCAATCATCTTTAGTTTTGAAAGAGTTTTGTGTAACAGCATGGCAAGGACGTTATGAATTTATGATTTATTTTAAGAATGATTTACTGAGAGAAATAATTGGACACGAATCGAATAAATTATATGCGTATCGCAATTTAATATCGGACCAACGTTTCTATTGGCTTCTATAGCTTGCCACTGTACCGCAATCCATAGCAAATCACTGCCAGGACTTTATAGGAAGCACGCTCAGACGACAATCAGTTAGTACGCATTAATGTTCCACTCCGATAACGGCTTAGTGACTTTAGAAGTGCGGTTAAAATTGTTTAATATATAAAAATGGTTTAATATCATATAAACCCGTTGAACAAGGTAAGTTGTTTTTTACGATTGTGTTACGTGTAGCAAACCAAATTCGCATACTTTTTAAATGCGGCTAATATTTATTAATTTATATATTTACTAATTGAATACATTTGCATGTAAAGAAACAATGTATGCATGACACCTGCTTAAATTAATATTTTAGTATTGACGATGAAGTAGTGTTGTGATGACCGAATAAAAGAGAACCTACTTATTTAAACATTTCAGTTTAATTTTGTTTATTAAAATTAGTTGGTGCGTATTTTATTTTATTGAAACTTGCATTTTTCATAATTGACATGATAATTTTTAAGCATTGATGCTGAATCGGTTAAATATAAATCCGACTATTTTGTTTTCAACACTATCTCCACTACTTGACGTCTGTATCCGAATATGTTTAGATAAATTAACATATCTGTTATAAATTTCAATTAAAGCATTACGAATGTTCATAAATTAACTGATCGGTTTACGTGAGAAAGGTCGCAGGGCAGTAAACAGTTAGCATATTGTACGTGTTATTTCAATCTTGTGGTGTGTACGTACTACTTTTTCTTTTTCCGCGTCGATGATGCAGTATTAGCGCGTCCGCGTTATGATTGAAATTGCTACGCATTCCTTTCACTAATATATACTTAACGCCATTAAAAGTGCATTTATTTTTATTTTGTGTTTATGTACATTTTAGAAATTATCGACATTCCCTATAAATCTGGTGACCGATCAAATTCATGTATTGAAAGAAGTAAAATCGGAATTATGCAATCCATCTTGGAGACATTTTAATTAAAAATAAACACAACATAAAAAAAACTTGCACTTTTAATGGCGTTAATTATATTTCAATTAAAGCATTATGAATCGGTTTACGCGAGAAAGGTCGCAGGGCAGTCAATGATTAGTAATTACCATACATTTACGTGGTATGTCAATTGTGTGTGTGTACATAGTACTTTTTCTTTCTCCGCGGCGATGATGCAGTGGTTGCACGTTCGTCTTATGATCATATGATCGGGTAAAACTAAGGAGTTTATAACTTTCGTGCTAATAAATCCATTGACTGGCGTTTAATGTATACAGCGTAGGGCTATGACTGGTCGTCCCATTATAATGTGACTGGGTGTGGAATCATTTCATGCGTGTACGGATCGTATTCCAGTGTGGCAACGCCCTATAAAGTTCAGCGCTGAGCGCACTGCTACAAGTAGCCGCCTTCATGAAAAGAATATATTATATATTCTGTGATGAATTATAGAAATTTCCCAGTTTGAGAACATCTATAACATATCCCTTCCTCTACTGTGCTATCTCGCCTAGTGTGCAAGATAGCACAGTAGCCAAATGTTATGAACTAAACGATAGACGTCACGATATTACGTCACGAATTGACGTCATGATATTACTCCGCGCAGAATATATATTATATAGTTTAATTAACATTTTTGTCGTGATACGGAAAATAATTCACTCGTGAGTAATATTCTTGCGATATAGAAACTCGTGCTCAAACGCACTCGTTTCTATATCGCAAGTGCTCAAACGCACTCGTTTCTATATCGCAAGAATCCTTCTCACTCGGGAATTATTTCCCGTATCACTTCAACAATATTAATTAAACTGTATAGTGTTAAAAGCGACGTTTAACCCTATATAGATATTTGTCTTACATAGCATATTTATACCTTTTTAACACAGGCATACATTTTAGTTGTTCGATGGAGTCATATAACTTCATGTGTTACATAGATGTACCTAATCTTTATGGACGACACAAGCAAAGTAAACATAATACCTTTCAGCTGATCAATATTGTATTAAATATTGTGATGCCTGTTTACATTCTTGATTATTATCAAACAATAGTCATAAAGCGTATTGAGGTTATATATCCACCGCCATAATCTATATTTTTGATATGTTTTTTCTATGCGTACATGTTTATTCTGTAAATGATTAATATAAAAAAGAAATAATAATGAATGACGACTTCGTCTTTTAAGATTTGCGAACTTTATTTTCTACACTGGTTTAGTTATTTACAAATGTCTGTAAGCGCACTGAGAACAGACAAGACACTACTCAATCATCGGCCGTACCTGTCCAGTTTCAACTTCTTCATATTCTGTATTTTCAAGTCCCTTAAGTTCATATTTATGTGCAGCACAAGCAACATTGTTACAACGTACATATTTACATATCAATGGCGACACATTATAAAATCGAAATAAACGTGTAAACGTCAGGAAACAATTATATACAAAATATATAGCATCGCAGTCTGTGGAAGCCTATGAGTATTCTAAATAATAATTACCGACGTTAATTAATAACTATTATAATAATAATAAATAAGTACCAACAAATATAATAATAATAATGATAATAATAATAATAATAGTAATAATAATAAATGTTGTGAAAATATATTACAGATAGTTTATATAACATGATATTTCTGTATGTACGCAACAACCGTCCAGTAAGTCGATACAGTGTCGGTTATATGGATGTTTCACCATGTATGGAGGTTCTACAAGAAATGTAGCATTCACAAAACACAGTCAACCAAAACAACACGCATTCAAAACAAGCAACAACTACAGGAGAGCATTACGTGGTCCGAGTATTAACTGTCATACCCCATCCAATCCCTGCTCCAAGAAGCGAACACGGGAAATAAAACCCTTATCTGGCTTAAAAGTTTGCATATTGTAAAATTAAAACATTTAATTGTTAATTGTAAACAGTTTATCTCTTTTTTTTCAGTAAAGCAAGCTTTAAAAGATGTTTTATTGTCAAAATATGCGTTACAAAATCCTGCTAATATAAACTTTCCCATCGCTTAAGGGAATTAAGGCGGGGGACCACGTGTATGCGACACCATACACATACACGTGTTGACATAGGGGTACCATCTTGAAACGGTCAGTGGAAAATGGCCGCTGTTGGCTAAACCAGTTTATTACATTTCTATGCGTGAAAGATCGGGATTTCTCAGTGCAAGAATAATCATAATCGCTAAATATTAATAACTAACTCAGAACACAATAATAGCTAACGTTACAACTTTAAGGCGTGACGTCAACAAAGTATCGCATACGTCGACGTCATCCGCCGATAACGTTCAATAAAGCGAATATTTGTTTGAAAAACGTAATTTAAATTGTAATAAATAGATTATTTAACTGCTGGGATAGATTATTGGGTAATCCTTCACTCGATGGTAAACGTGCTTTGTTTTTTCACTCACTCGCGTGCGCCAGTTCGTGAAAAGAACCACACGTCTACCACTCGTGAAGGATTTCCCTATAATCGATCCCAGCAGTTAAATAATCTCTATTTCAGAGATCCGCCAAACTTCACGCTTGTCGTATTTTCATCGCAGGAAAACCGGACAGTCCCTCTAGGATATACATATATATTGAACAAAAAAAAGTTAACACAACCTTTAAGAAACATAGATTAAACATATGAACATTAGCATAATTCTTTGAATACATCTGAAATTAGGATGCGATTTTCAAAAATATAATTATTTTATTATTTTCTAAGCGAGGCATCAGAATTACCTCCCATATATTAAAAATCAACTTATTTTATTATACTTTGATAGTATTGCTTAGAACACATTCAATGCTTGACATTGACAGGAATTGAACATTGTGCCATTGTTTAAAATCGCTGAAATGCGTTCACAAACGATTGTTATTCTCAAACAAAAACATTCCAAATTTCTTAAATTTCGTTTAAAATAACCTCCCTTTTAATGAAATGAGAATGATTTTCGATAACCAATTATACAACTATTTAAATCCTTAGAAGTCAATGGTTAGAACTACTTATCCTCGGGAATGACTACTGACCCGATAAGGGTCATATTGCACGAGGCGGCACGCCGAGTGCACTAGTATCCTTCAAGGGTCAGTAGTCACTCCCGAGGATAAATAGTTATAAAAGTTATACTCCATTGACTCCTGAGGCATTAAATAGTTGTTTTATATATTATACAATATAACAGTTTTGATTTTTTACTAATAAAATTAAAATTTGGAGTGTGATATGTGTCTACTTCCTTTGTTCATTTAAAACAGCGCGTCACTGACACAGATCGACTATTGCACGGTCACATGACGCTTTGCTGTTTCTTTAAAAAAAAAAAACGTCAATGACGAAGATGTACTATTGTACGCTAAATTAACTAGTGCACGGTCACGTTATGAACTACTGAACGGTTGGCATACTTCCGGTGAGAATTGTCAAAACTATTTAATCACACGTGACTGCTTCTAGACCATAGAAAAAACGCTTATATTTTACGATATATAATAAAAAAAAGTATATTCCCATCATATTGCTTTATTTTTATCACTGACTTCGTTTACAAGTGACTTTGCAGCATTATTAATAGGCATATATATGTCCCTTCATCAGTGACCCCGAAAATCCACCGTTCTGTATCTCGTCTATGGAAATGAAATGCATTGTATGTGCTAAATTTATATTGCTCAATATATCAGTTACAGTTTTCTCCATTATGTCTGAAATCAATTTGAGCAGTTATTCAGTCGTGGCTATTCTGCAACAGAATGCAGCTAGTGTACCCTTAGTCGTAGGATGGTACAGTTGAATATGACTTTGAAAAGGAAAACAAAAACAGGCATTTAAATATTTTTAAACAATGACATGCCATCCGCCTCCCTCATAATCCCCATCTGAAAGACACCAATATCATGATCAGGCCAATAACAAAATAAGAGAGTAGGAATAAAACAAATATACACAGATGTTTTAATAGGTTGTTTTTGTGTGTATGGTGTTTTACGTCATTTTCAAAACATGTAAAGTTATTTCTTGCATACCGGATAAGGCTATCCACGTTTTACACGGGGGATGGAAAGTCTTATCTTTATAGGTAAAGATAAAAGTCACAGACGCATCGACATCCGGTATGCAGGAAAACATGCAAAACGTTAGTAGCTGGCGGCGTCAACGCACAACATGTCTCTGATATGCAAGAAAAAGAACCTATCATGGGTATTCGAATCATATAGGGAATTCCAACCCTCGGTATAAGTGTTTTAATCGGAGCCTCGGCAGAGCCTCGGTTAAAAACACTTATACCTCGGGTTGGAATTCCCTATCTTCACCGGATACCCAGGAACGATTCTTATAATAATGACTTTCGAATTATTTTGTGGTGGAGGCAGACCAACCACTTTTCCTGGGTGGAACCAGTACTGTACACCTCTGGCCATCCGTAAGAATCGACACTTCCTCACTTACAAGTCGAGCTCCCAGTGGGATTTGAACCCGCAATCTAAGGATTTTGCAATCATTTGGTTTTGTTAACGAATGAAAAGAAAATGAAAGTAGTGGGTGTTATAGCTGCGTTCCTATGTACAATTTTGTCGCAGACGTGAATGAAACGTACGAGTATCTGAGAATAAGTGCCGTCTTTTATTTTAAAAACGTACGAATCTAAAACAATGTAGTGCTTAGCGTCTTCAACTCCGTCAACACAGACACAATTGGAATTATCCCTCTAATGATTGAAATAGAGATCACCTTTGAACCATCATCACCGTTATCAAAGACGTTCTACAATAGTAGAGCAAGGGTGGACTGGCTAGTGTAAACTAGTAACTTCGCTATTATTTACAGCAATGGTGCAATGTCTTGCCGGTGAACAAAAAAATATGAAAATGTAGTGAATGAATTGGAAATGCAACATATGTTCTTGAATACATACTGGTCATTCAAATTCAGTACTTAATCGTGCTACTTTGTCTTCAAAACATGGTTATAATTATGTTCTACAATTTAAATTCCCTTAAAGCTACACAATCCCGATAAAAGGCACACTGGTACTGAAAAAATCTGACGGTTATTACGAATGTTGTACAAAGTAATTACTTTGTACGTGTGGGTTCATATATACAACATGCGCGCTACCTAAATTCACTGAATATTAATGAGATAAGGCGTACTGAATGGGACGCTTCAGGTACTTTGTGAATCGACCACTGGTCTTATATCGTGTATAAAAGCGGATTTTAGCAGACGACATTTGACCACCGAACTGATGAGACCACTCTTTTGTAGAAAGACCTAATACGAAATACAAGTCATTAGAAATTGGGAAGGAAGCTAAAGATGTACTTACACAAGACAACCTTATACGTCCATATTTATATAATCCGAAACAATACCTATAATTAAACGCAGCGGCCTTTTAAAAAAGGACCCTTTCCAACTATCCTGTTGCATCAACGAAACTATTATACAAACAAGTAATCCTCCATTTTTATGTGTGTGTGTGTACTGTATATTGACACAAAACACAAGGGAGACATTGTTTATCAAAACTGGAATATTGTTAGAGGAGACCCCATCCAAGGGTCATATTTAATGGTAAAGATCGAGATACAGTATTTGAAGTTATACATGCATGGTTTACACATATTAGTAGATTATGAATCACTTTTTTTTTAAATAAAGTTCTCTTAATTTATGCATGAATTGAAATATTGAAAAATAAAATGGAGAGAGAGAGAGAGAGAGAGATAGAAAGAGAGAGACATAGATAAATACAGAGAGAAAGAAAGATGGACAAATAGAGACGGAGAGAGGGAGAAGGTAAGAGACAGAGAAAGAGAGAGAGAAAGAAAGAAAGAGAGAGACAGACAGAGAGAGAGAGAGAGAGAAAAAAAAATATAGACAGAGAGAGACAGAGAGAGGGAGAAGGTAAGAGATAGAGATAGTAAGAGAGAGTAGAGACGAAGAAAGCGAGAGGGTAGGATGGCGGGAGGGAGATGAGAGAGATGGGGTTGAAGGAAGGAGAGAGTGTGAGAGGGATTAAGAGAGAGACAGAAAGAGAGAGAGAGAGTGTTTGTTTCTATATATAGTCAGAGTGTTTGTTTCTATATATAGTCTTATATACATAGGAGCCGGAGGGCCCCACACCCCAGTGTTTCGGGGTGGGCCTCAGATTTATATTTTACGGGAAAAAATGCAACAAAAAATGTATGAATAGCCAGCATGAACATTACAATTCAGATTGATCAAATTTTAAAACCAACAGAAAATGTGTTACTCAATCTGTGAAATCAACGATTCTTCCAGCTGAACAAAATATTTGAAAGATGTTAGTACGGCAGTGTTAACTAAAAACTGAACGTTTTATTAGAATTATTAAACTTTAAATACTAGTAATTAACGTTTCCTTATGTAAATCTTTAATTTTCTTAATTAAGTTAAATGATTTATAAAGTAATTTTAAATGAAAACAAGCCGGTAGCCATCCTTGAAATATAACCTAGGAATATCACTTATTTTGGTGTCCGGTGGAATTAACCACCCTCACCGCCCTAGATTTCGTTTTGATTTCCTTCCTTCAGTGTGTTGCATTTCCCCCATGTACTAGTATCTATTTGTTTTTATGGAAGTAAATTTCCAATTCAACCAAGGCTACAGCCTCTGTGTGTCCCAATATGCCCCAAGTGAGCTACGGACCAGGAAAAGCAGACCATTGAAAGCACAGGGTCCTTCACGATTGAACATATTTATGTATAAGGAGCTTATTTAGTACAGTTTATGTTAATCGGCCTTCGTTACGCAGTAGGTTAACGCGTTATTCTACAAATGCATACACAGTGGCGGACGGGGTTCAAACCCACGGCTCTGCACTTTTTTTTTTAAAGCAAAAATGTTTTATGAATTTTCTTTTTTTATGAAGAAGTGGTAGTAAAATGGCTTTGAGATTCATCAAATTTAAATGTTAACAAACATATAGATAATAGCACGTACACAAGCACGGCAAACGCACGCACCCACAAACACGCGCGCACCTAAGCACGCGCGCGCACATACACTCTCCCATATGTTAGTTAATATTAACATTTGACATTTGTGTAAACGGTGCCGGAAAGAAATTGTGCCGGAAAGAAATTTAGAAAAAGACGAATACTCAGTCCGTCCGCAATAACGGGATCATGCGACTGCGTGAAATACATTTGAGATATCGAAATAAAATGTTATTTGTGTATCCTTGGCAATATGGAGATGACGGACGTCATTGTTTTTATTTCGTCAAAATGTGATTGCCATGGTAACACAGTGGGAAACAAATCCGAAAGGTCAGGATATATGTGGCATGTTTCAAGAAGAGACATTCAATTTATAAAATTTACTCCAGAACGATAGTGTATTACTATTTTGTTGTATTGCCAAGAAGCTCCGGAAATGTGTAACGGAAGGATAAACGGGTGGGCGACCTTCGTGTGTATACCCCTACATCCGAAAAACTACGATTTGCGAAAAATAATATTGCTGGTCTTTTTTCAACAAAACCAATTTCCACATTTATAACTATTTATTTGAACAATACCCTTCAAGTGTCTCATTTTAAACAGTAATTTCTCCCTGTCCAGTGTCAACACTTGAGCATGTATTTCGCTGTACATACTATTTGCTACCGATACACGTTCTCTGTATATGTGTACATGTATAATATGTGTGTGATTTTGTGTTGTTTCAAGGATATTATAGGAAATCAATATATATATGGAACATACGTGGAATACGCGTGTAAGTGTTTATAATTCTCTACATAGTGATGTATTTATGTTATGCTTATCTCATTTTCCCCCTTCTGTTGAACAAACATGTTTATATTTACATTACACGCCATTGAATATCCTCATCGAGTTGAACAGTCTGTAGTTATCGGATATCTGAGCAAATTGCTATATCAGCGTTTAGTCTTATATACCCGTAATCACTGGGTGGTGCAGTTTCAAAGTAACCGAAGCGTTTATCCCGCCTATTATGGTAGCGTCTCGATATGCGCTACGACAATATACCAGCCTAAACAATCTAAACAACACATCCAGCAAAGAACTTCATCTATAGGCTTTCTTGCGTTTAAAATACCTTGAAATTGTATTATTTTATCGGGATTGTGTAGCTTTAAGGATGTTGGTCAATCCAAGCAAACTAGCGTGATACTGTTAGTATTTGCTATGTTATAATTCCATACATCTGATATGCTGTCTAGATGGATGTTTATACAGGTAGATTCCGGCCTCTCATTTATTAATCACTACCGATTGCTGTAGCAATGCCACCATTGATATCTCGTCGGGGAAAAAAGCCCGGCCTATCATAATATAATCACATTCACATAACAATTACCACAGCCCTCACTCTCATATTAACACTAATAGTAATTCTAATTACTTAGCACATTAACGCTAAAACCCCTATTAACTGCGTTGGATTCACCCACATACAAGATGGGAATAGTCCATTTTAGCCAATGCAGACACGTCAAGGTTAGGTTAATTACTTTTAAATCAATAGGCGATAGAAAGTTCGTATTTATTAATGACTATCGTGCAAGGATTTACTGAGTTTTCTGAGTGACGGTAAAGTGATAATTTATACTGGAAAATAATTCCAGAGGGAAATATTTCGTACTAGACATGTTTTGGATATGTTTTGCTTTGCTTGTTTTGTCAGTTAGTGTAAAAAATTCGGCTTTCTAAGCGGAGTTGCTAAGTGATGTCAGATAACGGGAGAAAAATAAAAGTAAATAAGCGAATAGCACAAACTAGTTGTGTCAACCTCATGTCAGATATAAACATTTTGGTTCATGTTTCCCCAATGATTATAAAATTGTATATAATAACATTCAAGAGACTTTGGCGAGTTATACAACAGTGTAAATTCGGTTCACAAATTGGCTTTCTTCCGTGTCAATAACAACACGCACTTTGAGATTCAGAGGTAAGGTATATATAACAGAATGATGCGCAGATGACCACACCAGAGCTCCGTTTGATGAAACAACTTACGACCATTTTGATAGTAAATCAATTTCTTAAATGCTTCACTATAAATTACACTTTTCAAATAAACGTGATTTCATTTCACTTTCTTATACATGTGATATGTGTGCACTACGTGTCCACATAATTATCTGCATTGAATCCTAAGGTGAAAAAGTGAAGATTTTAAAAGTTAAGACTGATCGTAACATGTTTAATAAAACAGGGCCCTGTATCTAGGGTTTTTAACACATATTTAAAAAAAAAGAAAGACAAAAGATTAATAAGAAACATGTGTCCGCACTATTTGTGTTATCAGCTGAACATTCCCCTCTGGTAATAAGTCCCGTATTAACGTTAATTAAGTTATCTGTATATTTATACAGCATTTGCATTTAAATTGTAGTACAAAATCTCCAAGCCATTGAGAAGTGTTAAAATACTACCGATGGTAGCACGATATTGGCAGTGTTTTTCACACTGTCTCGTGCATTTCGAATCGTGCATTCGTCCATTTAATTTATAGTTGCATACCAATTTCGGGATGGCGCACATTTGTGCAATATTGACAGTTTTTATTACGTGGTCCGGGTATTAATTTTCATACCCCATCGAACCCTTTCTCTAAAAAGCGAAAACGGGGTTGGCTGGAGTATGAAATAAAACCTTAATTCGGGCTTTAAACGTCTGCATATTGTAAAAAAACAACAACATTATTTAACAGGTAATTTTCGCATTTTTTCTGTAAAATCAGCTTTTAAACGTGTTTTATTTTCGAAATATTCGTTATAAAATCCTGCTTATATAAGCTTTCCCATCGCTTAATTGAATTAAGACGGGATCACGTAATGTAGTGACGTTTCCTACAATTGTTTGTGCGCATCATTTTCGCGCATACCTGTCTTGCGACTTTGTGCACAAATAATTTTGCTATTGTTTGTATTTTTCACTTTTTTTCATAATTATGAACCCAATTGACTGTTCAGAACGTGAATACATTTGTTGATACACTGAAATATCAAGATTATTTCATTATTTAATAAAGACCATGAAACGATTTATTGTGTTTAGCTTCTATAGCTTTCATACTAAGGGAATTTATGTCTGTCTAAAACGTAAACTGTATATATAACTGACTTGATGATTGGGTAATGTTTGCCCACATTTAGAAGTATCCAGTGATATGAAAATGGTGTATGCAGGGAATGTAGCGACACAGCCAAACTATCTTTTTTATTGAGAGTTCTGAAAAACTTGAATACGGGTGAAAGAATGATCAAAATCGGATGATAAACAAAGAAGATATAATCATAAAAGTTTCTGTTGAAACGGATATGGAAGAGGCCATTTTGAGAGCTATGACATCACGGTTCTAAATGACCATATATGGAATATTTATAAATATGAACATTTACAGATGTATATGGAAAAAATTACAGCAACTGTATACAAACATGTAATACTTAAATGGCAATAATGCTTTATATGACCAGTAAAAAAAATGCATTCATTTCCAGTGATTTTCTTCGTTTTAAATGACATTTATCAATATTCCATATATGGTAATATGGGACTATGACGTCATAGTTCTAAAAATGGCGGCTCCGATATTCGTTTGAGAACAACATTTAAATGGTTATATCTTTTTTGTTTATCATCCGATTTTGATAATTCTTTCACCCTTTTCCAAGTTTTTCAGAACTCTCAATAATACGGATTGTTTGGCTGTGTGGCTACATTTCCTTTCAGCGTTAACGACAAAGTGCTTTTTTGCTCCAAAATCCATAATGTCTGAGATATTTTAGGTAATAATTCCCCTTTCTTCAAAAACAAATACGACGACAAATGTTTTATTTCATTTCATTAAAGCTAACGATTTTTATAAATCAAATTGTTCACCTAATATATATTTACATGGAATACATTTTTTTCTCGAAAAGTCTATTACCCAAAAACATCTGCCATTCCTACAACTGCTTTGCAAGGCAGACATATTAATATTCCAATCTATTTGTGCACGCATCATGCATTTGTCATTTTATATATATTATTAATATATATATAATACGACTATATACAATAAGACTGAATAAAAACGATTTACATGTAAATGGATTTGATTTTCTGTGATTAAATTCTTTTCGTTTTTTTTTGTTTTGTTTTTTTAATAAATTAGGGTTGATTTAAATTATAGGATATGTGCTAAAAACAGAAAATCGGTCTTCTACTAATTTTGCAATATCTCAAAAACCAAGTAGGATATCTGTTATTTTTAGAGGTTAAATATGTTTTTAAAAAAAAAGTCAGTTCCAACTCTATAAAAACAATCTGTTCAAAGGAAAACACTCTATAACATGTCAGTAACACCGAGGAGTGCTGCACAACACGACCTTAGAGGCCGTGAACGGTGGTAATTATTGTTCATTACCGTTTCAGAACCGTCTCAATCAAGTCGAGACTGTAATTTATTTTATATTTATCATGTGCGGCGATTTCCAAATGATCCTTTCCATGCTCATTTTCACACACAATGAAAATTATTTTCCGTACGCGTCACGTTAATTTCACAACAAATGCTCGTTATTTCAGCATACGTGCTTATTTAAATGGCATTTGTATGTGGAGTACGCAATTCTTTCTCATTTAAACAACTGTTAGTAATCATGATGATAACTTTTTCAAGAATTATATAATTTGCAATGTAAATTTTACACGGCTTTTTACATGTTACATGTTGCATGGATTTCATGTAAAAGTTCAGTGTTTAACAACCATTATGGCAGGGTTCACTTTAAATTATTTACGCAGTACGAGTTTGGAGGAAGGGATGCACTTTGTGTTTGTAAAATATCAATACTACAGTATATATTTTAGATACAAATTTTAATTGAAAATCCAATTTTAAACGTATCCAAAGGCAGAGCGGATCATTTAACAAGTGTTTATATACACATGCTGGCATGAAATGCTCGTCGAGGGCTTAACGCGAAACTATTGTAACTCACTTTTTTTCAGAAAATTATTTTTTTACATAATCCTTAAAAGATACTGACCCTTTATAATGTCACAAAATATTAGAACTATCAAAAATAAAATGTGTCATATTATTGTATCTCATACAGCTTTTTGTTTTTAATGCGAAACTATTGCAACTCAGCTTTAAATCATTGAAATAGTTTTGCATTTGTTTCTGATTAAATCTTCATATGAGGGATTGTTTATAGCCAGCAAAATCATGTTGTTGCTTGCAAATTTATTTAAGATTATAATAATTTGCATTAGTTTCGCTTTCAAAAATAATTTGGCGCGAAACTATTGTAAGTCAAATTTGATTTTCATTAAACTTTAAAATATTTACATAATAATTATTCCAAATGAAGGTAATAATAACAGCTCTGTGTTTCTTATGTGAAATATAAGTTAAATTAAAGATTGAAGAACTTTAAGGAGTTTTATTGCATACCATTCGTAGGACATTAAAGGTTATTTGTATTAAAAACGCGGTAATGAAAGTATGTAAGGTTGCTTTTTATTAATTTTAGCCTCCACTTGGGATCACAGAATTAGGGATATCAGTGGATCCACAGAAGAATTAATAATTATTGCCAAGCCCCCTTTTTTCCAGGCTTTGCAAACTGATATGAAATAAATGAACTGTTGTTTTTTGTGTTGTTTATCTGGTAAAAATATATATTGGGAAAAGTTTTTTTAAACATTGCCAAAACATCATGTGCGTTTTTCTTTTACATATTTTCATGTATTTGTGAATTCCAGGAGTAAATATCTATTATCCGGGGTCTAATTATGTAAAATTAATGATGTTTTGATTTTTTTCGCGACTCAATTTAAGTATTTGTATTTGTAAAGTGGACAAATTGTTTTATACTTCAAATCTAATAATGTTAAAATATTCAGCAAGTTTTACACATCACTATCTCAAACAATGATTGTTGAGTTTGAATTTGTGAATTTGTGGAAATTGAGAATACATTTTAGTTGTTTCTCTAAGTTCAATGAAAAACAACACTGTTTTATTTATATTACTTACCCTGATGTGTTTAGGGATTTTTAAATGATCAGATGATAACTAATTAATTATTTCATATTTACCTTATACATTATTTAATATTATTACTTAGGTGAGCAAGTTTTCCCATTCTTTGCGAATATTGACTGCTCTTAGTATCCACGTTCAAATGATTCATGGCCAATAGAAATAGCCTAACATATTAAAATTGGAGCCGAAAATGACTTAGAACAACATAAGTATGAAAAACAACTGTATACTCTTTTTCGCCAAGATAGTTTCATCTA
Source organism: Cyrtodaria siliqua (assembly GCA_037043455.1). NCBI lineage: Eukaryota > Metazoa > Mollusca > Bivalvia > Adapedonta > Hiatellidae > Cyrtodaria > Cyrtodaria siliqua. The sequence goes on along the minus strand of JAWPHD010005318.1, from coordinate 33,214 downwards.
TTATATAAAGCAGTAATTAATACTTATAATATCAAAGGTCAAGGCTAGTATAAACTCTTTTGGCCATCTAAATAAACAGTTTTTTGCGGTTTTCCTGCCCAAGATTTCATAAGTGGGTAGGTATGTAGCAAGGTACATACTTTACCAACTGCTTTGCATTAAAGGGACCCATAGCAATCTTGAAGTATTCATCAAAGTTTAAAATATGAATCCAGTATAAGTGTAACTTTAACCTGCTTGCATTTAATTATATTAAAGGAAATATAATTTCAAATTCTACTTCTTTCTTCTGTCATTGGTTTTAAATATAGTGTTGGTGCAATATAATCAACAATTAATAATATGTAAAAACAATTGCTTTGAATTATTGAAATACTTATAAAGAATTATTTAAAACATGCAAGATATTTGGAAAAAGTAACCCGACGCCATGATTTCTAAATACATCAAGATTGCCGTGTGCCTCTTCAAGTGAATGGTTCTATCCAGGACAGGTTAAAGTCATTTTGTAATTTAAACTAACACAATTATAATATATGCAGAACTGTGCAGTTGCGACTAAGACACTATTTTATATGGGAATATTCGGTCAAATTTAATAATACTGGAAGGCTCATGTGCTGCCTGGATGAAAACAATTTTGAAGTTATCGAACTTCGGATACAATTATATGAGTCAAATTCCTCTCTGCTTAAACAGCGGCCATCTCACAACGTCATCTGGAGAATGGAATCCAGAATCGTTATATTGAATGTGTTACACTTCCTGCAGACAAAGCCTTCAACACTATCAGTGTTGTTTTACGACTGCACTATATCAGTACGTTGAATGCAGAGCTATTAAGCACGTCTGCTTATCAAACCACACCATTGCTGAAAAATGATATAGTTGTCCAGCATGTGTCCTTTTTGGTGATTATGAAGGTTTCTGTAAATATTAAGTAGAATAAGCTCCAAACTATGGACTGGATTCCAAAACTTCCTAAACATACACAAAAAGCGCGTCTTATCGCAAATTCAAGTTCATGTACCACAACTAATGTGTCAAAACTGTTGACCTCCTGCCTGTCCGCGATTACATGTTGTAAAATATTGCGAAAATACGTTTGCAAATTCAGAAATCTATCTGTTTCGGAAGACCAAACAACCCGGAGAAGTCCTTGATAAATTACGGTATAAGCGTTTAAATGCCGCTCTGCTATAAGCACCTATGCCTTTTTTCCATTTCATACCCCAATCTACTACATAACTTTATCAAAAATAAATTGATTCAGCTTATACAGAAGACATTTTCTAGGGAAGATACTAATTTCCTTGCTTGTAGTAATGTCAGGACTTTCCTCACAAGCGTTCCTAAGGATAAGTACAACACGCGGACTTGATCTGATGTTTGTATTGCGTTATATTTTCTTTTAGATAACATCTTTAATAGATATGGTAAAACCATTTACCGTCAGGTTGTTGTTATTCCTATGGGTACTAACTGTGCGCCACTTGTGGCAGGCTTGTATTTATACTGTTATGAAAGACATTTTATGTTGCGTCTATCACCTGCTAGTCACAGAGACATTGTTGATGTGTTTAATATTACATCTCGGTATCTGGATGACATACTGAATATTACTAATCCGTTCTTTGCTCATATGGTCACTAATATGCATCCACCAGAGCTCACGTTGCTCAACAGTTTGGATACCATAGCAGCATTCCTCGGTCTTCATCTCTCGAATTAAAATGATTACATACAAAGTACAATATATGTTAAGAGAGATGACTTTAACTTAGAGATCGTTAATTATCCACATTTAGATGGTACCTCGTGTTACATCTTCGGAGTTTATATTTCCCAGCTAATTCGTTTTGATAGGGCATGAAACGATGTGAAGGATTTCAATTATCGAAATCAAGTTATTACAAGTAAACGTCTTCAGCAAGGTTTTCTTTATTATTAACTACGCATATCTTTCTTAAAGTTATATCGCCGCAACTAAAACCTGCTGGAGAAGTACAACACCAACCTAAGAACTGTTCTGCGACCACATATCATAACCTGTATCTATGGAGATGTGATCTATACACTTCGGAAATTAAAGGGGTCTGACGGATTTCCTGACCAATTTACAAAATTAATCAGGAAATTCGTCAGAAAAGAATACAACCCTATAGTATTACAACGCCCTTCACGCTTGGTGATTGACACCTCTACAATCAGTCTTTACGCTTCACTATTATCTTTTGCGATGACCGGGAAACCTGGTGGGAATCCATAACTGCACATTCTGAAACCTTAAATGGGGTGGTTGGTGGATGAACCTTCGCCCCTCGGGTTTTCTGGTCATATCCTAACTTTCTCCATGGCTGCAACTGCGTTGGTTGTTCAGTACAATTCTGGATACATCCTGAGATGTTTTTGATTATGTTTTTTTTATATACAATATGTGTTATATATATTATTACAGCAACATATACTTGTATTGTTTCCTAATTTCTCTGGATGTGGAATTTATTGTTCTAGATTTCCTTTTGATGGGAATAACTTTTATTTACACTGTCTTGTCAATTTGGGCGCTGCAGACAGGTTAATACCGAGTTTGCGTACTCTTAAAATTGAATAAAGCTATCCAGTGGGTCATATTGCCTACTGACCTTTCCGTAATCCTGTCTTCACCACTGTTTATGTTGTGTATTGTCCTTTTCATTGTATAGTTAATTTGCTCATTGTTTGTGCTACAGTGAGGATCCATTGCGTTTCGGTGCTGTAGGACCATTAACCAATGCGTACTTGAGTATTCATCGTTGAATTTAATATTTCGGAGTAATCCATTCGATAAGACACACATCTAAGAAGTTGGTTTATTATGTCTCTGGATAAGACATGGGTTGGAGGTCCGGATTTAATATTCGTTCTCGCTCTCTCAGGGCCTTCTATAAATGCCACCCAGTAACATTATACTTGTGTTGATATTGCAAAAATAGATGTTTGCTGTTAATGTTTATTACTGTTAGCTCCCAAATGAGTTGCATGTTAAGCAATGCACGCATTTATCCTACTTATTTGTATGAGTTCGTGACAGTAGACCTGACAGTTTATTTCAGGAACATTAAGCTAAGAGGGAATCACATCAAGTCTGTTTTTTTCAATTATTATAGTCACATAAATGATAATGCTCCCTAGTTTAAACGAAAACGCAACCAATACAAATGTTGAGCTCATGGGTAATTTATTAAATGTGACGTTCTTACAGACAGTTTCTGGGTCATGTTACATGACTAGTGTACACGCATTGCCTGAATATAGAATTTTCTTTAATGAAAAAATAGTATCAAAAACAGTAGCCGACACGTGAATGACATTATGGGGTTTAGTAGAGTTGTTTAAATATTCCTTAAAGTTACGTATGACAGTTTAACTAGAGTTATGTATTGGCGGCTTTCCGAGTTATTTTCGTTAATACATTACATTTAAAATTTGAAATTAAATAAACTAGACACATAATCTCTACTGGGTCATACTTTCACTAATGACAGCATGTACATGATGTAACGAGTATTGCTTTCACAACTATTTCGAGTGCAAGTAAAGCCAGGATGCCGTGTCGTACCACTGATGACGTGAATGGTACCAAAGATATAAGTATGATAATGTAATATCATTTTGAAAGCACGGACTGTCTCGGTCTTCTGTTAATTCTAACAGAGGCTTTGAAAATATGTTAATCAGTTACAAAGAACACGAGAGTGAAGAACAAAATAAACTGAATGCAGCTTTATTTTCGATAAAAGTTCATACACTGCATAATAAATCTCGTATGCGGTCGTTGATGGGCAAATTTTAACAATAATTGTGCAAAACCTTTAAGAAATAAATGTTTATAACAACTGGAGAAAGTGGACATTTTTAAGACGTTGCCCGTGTCGAAGTGCCATGCGTTGTACTAAAATGTTGAATAGTTTCTTGTTATTCCTTTCCTAATATGTACATTTGTGCCACTTGTATTTCAGGTTGTTATCTTTACATACTGATCGCAGGAAGTGCAGGCATTTGAATACAAATCAATATTGGTCAATATTAGTCAATCCCAGACGGACATTAAAGCTATTTGTTTTAGACACGTACATATAAGCCTTTCTTTGTGAAGAAATATATGGAGTGTATACCTTTACAATTCCTTGCCTAAGAGAGGATCGTGTCATCACTTCAAGACCAATAACAGCTAAGCAATTTGTTTTGAAAGATTTGTACACGGAGCGAGAATTTGATGTGTTATGTGAAGTGGCCGTCCTATACAGCATTTGTTTCCTGTTTGAACCATAAGGCATTTTCCATTCGACTTTTGTATCTACCTTTTTGGTATTAATTGCATACAGTGCCTTATATTATACACAGTTAGTAAAACTAAGCAATGTAATAAATAATTGCTAAATAAATAATTGTTTTTTTTCTTTACTTTTAGCTATTGTTTTAATTCAGCAACAAATGTTATGTTTGCTACACATCACATTTCGGCAGTTTCACTATCGTAATACTTTATGTCTAATCTTTCTATCTATTCCTTCCATCCTCATTCTACTCTAGAAAGACAAAACGACATACCAACGTTATTATATATTCTTTAAACTAGAACGATATCACAATGAGATCATATTACACTCTTTTACCGACAATCTATCTTACTTCCATGTTATCTAGAATATAGAACGATCCGACAATGCGACGATGTATTGAAGTGGCACTATCACATTTTCCTTTTATCTAGTCTGTAAGAAGATTCGACAATGCGCCGATGCACTTGTATTTAAGAGCCTCTATCGTATTTTCCTTTTATCTAGTCTGTAAGAAGATTCGACAATGCGCCGATGCACTTGTATTTAAGAGCCTCTATCGTATTTTCCTTTTATCTAGTCTGTAAGAAGATTCGACAATGCGCCGATGCACTTGTATTTAAGAGCCTCTATCATATTTTCCTTTTATCTAGTCTGTAAGAAGATTCGACAATGCGCCGATGCACTTGTATTTAAGAGCCTCTATCGTATTTTCCTTTTATCTAGTATGTAGAAATATTCCACAATGCGACGATGTATTTTAGTGCCGCTGTCTTATATCTCTTTTATCTAGTATGTAAAGATATTCCAAAATCGGACGATGTATTAGAGTGGCACTATCGTATTTTCCTTTTATCTAGTATGTAGAAAGGTTCCACAATGAGATGATGAATTAGTGTCGCTATTTTATATCTCCTTTATTTAGTATGCAGAAAGATTCCACAATTAGACGATGAATTAGTGTCGCTATTTTATATCTCCTTTATCTAGTATGTAGAAAGATTCCAAAATGAGATGATGAATTAGTGTCGCTATTTTATATCTCCTTTATCTAGTATGTAGAAACATTCCACAATGAGATGATGAATTAGTGTCGCTATAGTATATCTTCTTAATCTAGTATGTAGAAAGAGTCCACAATGAGACGATGAATTAGTTTCGCTAGTGTATTTTTCTTTTATCTAGTATGTAGGAAGATACCATTAGTCGCTATTGTAATTGCCTTTTATCTATTCTGATTAAAATTACTAATTTTTCACTTTTGTTTCTTAATTCGATTTTGTTATTTTAAACATATTTTGTAATAGTATTGTGACAAGTCTAATTTTGTTTCGGCCAGTATTAAAGAATGTTTTTTTTTTAAATTGTTACATTGTTTGAGAGTTACCGTTGAAATGTGCTGATAAGCCCATAACATCAATCGGAGAATGCTTTAAGATATAAGCTTCCGAAAAAAGGTAGGAAACAATATTTAAAAAAAAAGGATCCATTTATTGCAGACGTATCGTCTGTAATAAAATGAAACATGGATAATCCTAAATTACCTCCCTTTTATTTGAATATTGTTTGCAATTCTAGTAACTGAAATTCAGCGTTAACATTATATGTTTCGAAAATTTCTTTTGCGAATGCATTTTTACGGTAATGCAAATAAAACATGATCTTTTAGAATTAGGAACATCGAAAGCTGCACTAATTTGAAGTATTTAACACAATCATATAAGTGTTATTATTTATTTCTAAGAAAACGCATCGACTTGAAAGCTTGAAAATGTGATCATGCAATCAGAGCAGACGATTCAAACGGTTATGTTGCAGCTCAGTCATATCTCTAATCAAACACAAAATACACAAAACAATGAGAATATTATTCTTAGGTGGGTACTTAGGAATGTTGACTAGTAGAGTATGCAGGACGATTACACACTGTGACAGTGTATTAGAGGGGCACCATTGTATTCCTTTTTTTATCTAGTACATGTATGCAGGACGATTCCACAATGCGGCACTGTATTAGATTGTCACTTTGATATCTTCCTTTCATCTAGTATGTAGTAAGATACACAAATGCGACCATGTATACGAGTGTCAATATTATGTTTTTCACATGTTATCTAGTATATAGTAAGGTATTCATTGTGACCATGTATTCGAGTGTCACTATGGTATTATCATTTTATCTATTATATAGTAGGATATCCAATCAGACCACCTATTAGAGTATCAATATTATGGTATTCTCATGTTATCTAGTATATAATAAGCTATCCTATGCGACGATGTATTAGAGTGTCAATATGGTATTCTAATTGTATCTAGTATATAGTAAGATATCCAATGCGACCATGTAGTCGAGTGTCAATATGGTATTCTTGTTTGATTTAGTATTTAGTAAGATACAACAATGCGACCATGTATTCGAGTGTCACTATTATGGTATTCTCATTTTATCTAGTATATAGTAAGCTATCCTATGCGACGATGTATTCGAGTGTCACTATGGTATTCTCCATTTATCTAGTATATAGTAAGATATAGTAAGATATCCAATGCGACCATGTATTTGAGTGTCACTATGGTATTCTCATTACCTCTAGTATGTAATAAGATACAACAATGCGACCATGTATTCGAGTGTCAATATGGTATTCATTTATCTAGTGTATAGTAAGATATGCAATGCGACCATGTATTCGAGTGTCAATATGGTATTCTCATTACCTCTAGTATGTAATAAGATACAACAATGCGACCATGTATTCGAGTGTCAATATGGTATTCATTTATCTAGTGTATAGTAAGATATGCAATGCGACCATGTATTAGAGTGTCACTATGGTATTCATTTATCTAGTGTATAGTAAGATATGCAATGCGACCATGTATTAGAGTGTCACTATGGTATTCATTTATCTAGTGTATAGTAAGATATGCAATGCGACCATGTATTAGAGTGTCACTATGGTATTATCCTTTTATCTAGTATATAGTAAGATATGCAATGCGACCATGTATTAGAGTGTCACTATGGTATTATCCTTTTATCTAGTATATAGTAAGATATCCAATGCGACCATGTATTAGAGTGTCACTATGGTATTAACATTTTATCTAGTATATAGTAAGATATGCAATGCGACCATGTATTAGAGTGTCACTATGGTATTATCCTTTTATCTAGTATATAGTAAGATATCCAATGCGACCATGTATTAGAGTGTCACTATGGTATTAACCTTTTATCTAGTATATAGTAAGATATCCAATGCGACCATGTATTAGAGTGTCACTATGGTATTATCCTTTTATCTAGTATATAGTAAGATATCCAATGCGACTATGTATGCGAGTGTCACTATGGTTTTCTCCTTTCATCTAATATATAGTAAGATATCCAATGCGACTATGTATTAGAGTGTCACTATGTTTTTCTCCTTTTATCTAGTATATAGTAAGACATCCAATGCGACCATGTATTCGAGTGTCAGTATGGTTTTCTCCTTTTATCTAGTATGTTGTAAGATATCCAATGCGACCATGTTTTCGAGTGCCAATATGGTATTATCCTTTTATATAGTATGTAGTAAGATATCCATTGCAACTATGTATTACAGGATCACTATGGTATTCACTTTTTGTCTAATATATATTGAGCTACGACACTGCGACATTATGTTAGAGTGTCACTATCATATTTTACTTTTATCTAGTATGTAGTAAGATACAATGTCATGACGTATAAGAGTGGCACTATGTATTGTCTTTTACCTGTCATTGTTCAAATATACAATACCTGTGCTATAAATAAACAAGTTGGCAATGCTACCTGTTTAATGTCATGTGTAATATTAGTGGAATACAACGTATTCTTGCATACCGGATAAGGCTATCCACGTTTTACATGGAGTGGAAAGTCTTATCTGTCTGGGTAACGATACAATTCACGCTCGCACCGACATCCGGTATGCAGGAAAACATGCACAACGTTAGTGGCTGGCGGCGTCAACGCACAACATGTCTCTGATACGGAAGAAAATGAATCTATCATGGGCATTCGGTTCCAATTGGGAATTCCACCCCTCTTTATAAGTGTTTTAAACTAAACCTCGGCAGAGCCTCTATCTCAGGTTGGAGTACCCTATCTTCACCGGATACCCTTGAAAGACTCTTGTAATATGCTCCTCAAAATAAGCTAAGGACCGTAAGAATATTTTTCCATATCATTGACTACATACCATTTTCAAACTGTTACACAAAATATGTAAGCAATGATGCATTACACTTTACATTGTCAGGTCTTCTGCATTAGATAAAAGCACAATTTGTTGATATACTGCGAATTAAACACGAGTCCGAATTTTTTATTAATTTCTAAAAATCATTAATTTGCCCCAAAACAACAATATTAAACTTTTAATATTATGTTTTGAATTCATTCATTACGTTTAATCACTACCTTTGACAGTTTAAATGCATACACCGAACAGTTTTGAAAAACGCTGATATTTTTTTGGGTGAAAAAAAAAGCATTTTATTGAAATTTCAAAATCTGAATTTTCAAATTATTTATTTTTTTGGTGTAAAATGTTCCTAAAGAATAAAGAAACACGAAACAGTTTCCATTTTTAGAATGCAGTGTGTATTTAAACTTGAGCGATGATGCAAACTTTAATCTTATTGAAATAAAAAAGGGATGGTCCTACTTATTTTGAGGAGTATATATCATATATTTTTAGATATGAGGTGGAATAGCTTGCAAAGTTTAATTAATATTTTCTACTGATTTGATTGCATGCTGAATCTGAAAACTTAGTTTTCTGTTTCGTTTTAAGTTTTAAAGGGTTTAGGAGTTGATCTGGCATGAATTAATAATGCCCATTACAAATACAAGAGAAAACTAGTTGCCCACGGATTAAAAAAGACGCATATTAAGTTTAGTTGAATTATTATTTAAGAAAATGTTTGGACTTGAAAGCCCCCATTGACCTTTTTGGCCATTGATCGTTCCCATGCTTAGCCCTAGTGTCAACCATTTTATGTTTGTGATGTTATATACCTTGTCTTGTAGTCATTGTTTGCATCGATGAGTGATTTTGATTGACTGTTTTTCCTGAATACTACATTTCCGGATGGACTATTATTTCATTTCTACCTTTACAGTTACAGCCCATTGTTAAAATAAGCAATGCTATATTGGAACCTTTCAAACATGAATCGAATCGAAATTCGAATCGTTAACAAACTTAATTAAACTATTTATATGAACGATGGAGTTGTGTCCTTTAGTTCTTGAACCTATGCTAGTAAACTGAGCTGCTTTGTAAACACGCATGCGCCTTTATATTTCACACAATCTTTACCATAAAGGATCAAGCTGTTTATAGTAATCTTTTAGAGAATCCAGTTGTTGCTATTTTAAGTGTATCGTTCTTTTAAACATACGTGAAAGCAAATATTAAACATTATTTCTATGCGAAAAAATAAAATATTTAGTAAGAATGAAGAACATAATACAATAACAAACGATCAACTACTGTATTGTGTTGTTTTGATTTTAATTGAAATTTGTTCTTGGACTGAGAACATTCACAAGAAATAAAAAGCATTAACCGCTAAACAAACCGTATCAGCGCATGTGTGGTATGGTTTGATCGACAGACACATTTATATAAATGTCTTATGTCATTATTTTCTAGATATAAACTGATATGTTAACTTATTTATCTAACTAATAGTGCGTCTATTCGTCTTCATTCAAGATACATTCCAGCTGGTAAATAACAGAACAAGTTATCAGTTTCACACACACACACACACACACACACACACACACATACACCAATACACCAATAATTGTAACTTAACACTAACTGGTAACATTAACACAATTAGTTATTTCATATAAATCAAGTGCGTTTCTGTCAAGGTTTGTTGTTTTCTTTTACTGTATGTATTGCTAGTTTTGTAGTTTTGCATATCTTTGTTTACCAACAATTGCGGAACTTATAATTTAAATGGCAAACCAACTCTCTTTTTTGTAATATTATTTGTAAAGTAGATATAAAAGTCGAACACGAAATGTAACATTCAAACACACGCATAGAAAAAAAACTAATACAAATATTGGGGAGTGGGGTGATGGGGGCGGGGGTGTTCCAACCATGTTATACGGTGTACCAAACCTATTAAACTGAATTACTACCATGCAACATATTAAGAAATGAGTCATATGCTTGTCAATCGGTCAAGTATGTCAGGAAGTGACGTGGCTTTCAACGTCCTTTTACCGATACTTTAACAAAGAGTCGTATAGTTTATAGAATTCGGCCAACTTTTTAAACGAATGGTCAGTTAAGTATAAGAATTTCACTATGCTGACCCGTTCAGTCTACTCTGAATAGATTATTGGGGATAACAATATTAAACTTTTCACTTCGTCAAGTACATATAGTCATTATTAATTTCTTTAATCTTTTCGATAAGCGCATACGTTTTTGTTCGAGATGAAGGAATGTTAATCGTTCAAGTCTCAACAAGCAATCTATTTTGCACTATGCAGTATATCGAAATACTTAAGTGAACCATTTAACATATTCCGGAAGTAAATATTATTCCAATATAAAGCATTGTGTTGAAACATTTACGTTTGTCTAAATGTCCATAGTTTGTAGAGTTCTTGTTTAATTTGTCAATTTCACTGGTGTTTTGGAACTACTCATTTTCAGATTGTACAATATAGACACTATTTTCACAGTATAAACAAATAAGCAAGTACCAAATAATTCAGCTGTTCTATTTTGTTACAGAGTAAAATTGATCAAACATTTCGGATATAAAGAGCAAAAAATGTTTGCCATAGAAATATTATTTCTGATACTTTAGTAAGTTCACATCAATAACGTTGAATTACTGTTATGTCATATATGGTTGACATTGTTTATGCGTAATGTATGCATTCGGTTGAACATTACACTTGACCATACCCAGTCTATGGTTTTGATCTTTTTTTTTTATAAATATGGCGGACCAATAGTCCTTAACGTGATTCTATAGACGTTTTAAGAAAGTACGCATAGTACCACGCAGTAATTAAAGTTCATATCCCGCCACCAACAACCAAATTTTACAACATATTTACACCGTTTCTAAACCTACTGATGACGAGGTACAAATCAGTAGTGTTATTATTTACTGGTCCTTTGGATCATCAAGCCCATTTTTTGCTGCTTTAAAGTAAAATATCGCTTAAGCCGGTGCTAAGAGGCATGAGAAGTGTTGCATCTTATATTTACCTTTCATGAACAAACTCAATAAAACCGAGTCTGCTACTTTTCTCTCTTGTTTGTGTTTATTACTTCCGAGAGATCACCTTTTCAGTATTTATATATACAACTGACTTATTTTGAGAATCCAAACTTTATAGACACTTTATAACCGGCTTTAATTAGCCAGGCCGAACACCAAAACTGGACCATTGAATTAAGAGTAACCAATTAAGAATGAAGAATGCATGAATAAATTTGTACTTTTAATCGGCACATACACATTATTATTTGACCTGAACACCTGGATAGAGTTTTAATGAAACGTTTCGTAGTGTTTTCCCCAAATTATTTGGCGTGTTAGTTTCTTTAAATAAGTATACCGGTCGATGAGCCGCCGTATTTTACACAGGGAAAATCAAATTTTCTTCTTTGCGTGTACGGTTTTAGACCTTATCGCTGTCGTGACAATCAGACAGCAACAGAGTTCTTCATTATTTTATATATAACATACAATTTCACCTTTTTTATCTGTCTAACAGTTTATTCAATCAAAAGTTGAAAGGAATGTGAACATTTCAGAGTTATCTTGAGATTGTTGTGGAGGCGCCGGATGCTCTCTTCTGAATCCCCCTATGAATAAGGAATCGAGAAGACCTATTGTAAACTAATGTAATAATGTAATTATGTGTTATACTCCAAAGCATTGAATTCAATGATTAAATTATGTATCTTTTAAGACGAATGATTTGTATTGTGCAGTTTGTAACCTATTAATCATGCACATGACCTTCGTTGTTCCCGGTTTATACTGTCTCTCTATTAATGTTCTTGTTGGCGTTTTAGTCATGCTCATGGAAGATTGATATTGAGAAGCCTTTGGCCTTGCGTGTTGTTTGGTTGCCGTCTGAGTGGTGGTAGAAAACATCCAACGTTGGTTCAACGTCTGCAACATATAATTTGGTGTCATGTCGTATAACAAAATTGTGTTTACGCGCTGTTAAAGCCTATTCCACCCCAGCGGCCGTTCTGCCACTGACCATTCCTATTGTCACTTTTTAAATATTTGATCTTTCTAACAGTTTATTCCAACAAATGTTGAATGGAGTGTGGAAGTTTCAGATTAAATGTTTCATCAGTGCTTTTAAGGATTACTTGATCAGCATTCCAACCGCGTGTATAAAATACGAATGAAAGTGGATTAAGTTTGAAATCGCAGTTGTGGATACAGGTCTTGAGATTAGAGTGGTAGCAATGTTATTTTGAAATTTGAAAACCAAAACAAATCGTGTTATCTTGAGATTTTTGTGGAGGCGCCAGATGCTCTCCACTGAATCCTCCTATGGATAGTAATCGAGAAGTCCTATTGTAAACTAACGTAATTATGTGTTATACCACAAAGGACGATCACCATATCGAATTCAATCATTAAATTATGTATATTTTAAGACGAATTACATAATTTGTATTGTGCAGTTTGTAAGCTATTAATCATGTACAGGGCATTTGTTGTTCCCGGTTTAAACTGTTCCTATAGTAATGGTATTGTTGTCATTTTAGTCATGCTCATTGAAGATTGATATTGATCAGCCTTTGGCCCACTTTGTTAGGTTGCCATCTGAGCAGTGGTAGAAAACATGCAAAGTTTCTTCAACGTTTGAAACATAATTTGAAGTCCTATCATATAACCTATTTGTGTTTGCGCGCGGTAAAACCATATTCCACCCCAGTGGCCATTCTGCCACTGACCGTTTCTATTGTCAAACTTTTATGTTTATGGTGTCGCATAATTTGCTTCTAGTCATCTGTGTAATTGTGTTTATGTTGTTTGTTTTGAACGGGTGCTATTGATTCACCGTTGTGTATGAATGCTTCATTTTCTGTTCGCCGTAACATCCTATTCATCTTGTGGAGCGCTGTGGTCTAGTGGTCGAGCGTCGAACCCATGATTCAAAAGTCGTGTGTTCGATCTCCGCCATAACCACATGTGTTGTGTCTCTGTGCAAGACACTTTATCTGCATTGCTTAGTACTGGTTTTACCCAGGAAGACAATCAAGAAGGTATATAATTAGCTAATTTAATTTACATTTGACTTCATTTTGTCCGTAGTATGGTTTAACAAATAATCGAATAAAGTCTGGTGATTTAAGATTTAATAATAGCGTATTTGCATCTGAATGGTCGGTGAAATAGGAAATTAAAGACATTTCTAGTGACATATCTCGCCATGAACAAACTAAACAGTACTTAATATATAAATTAATATTCAAACTGTGTTTATAATTAAATGTTCAATCTGACAAAAAGAACTATGACTTGTTATGTACGATTCAAATGTTAAATGCCAAGGAGCAGTAGTATAAAGGATGGGATAGGATATTTGTCTGCATAGATGAAATATCGTTTTTCTTTTTCTAACATAATTAAAAAAAATGAGATATATGGTCCTATAGAACAAAGACAAATATTTAATTAATTATACAATGTGAAAAAATACAACAGAAAGGGTGGTGAAGACAGGGTTACCGACTTGGAACGGCGGCAAATAGGCTATAAAGCCTACAGGTTAGCTTGAATTGATTTTATGTGTACACAATCCTCGCTATTATCCTGTCTTCAGCAACCAAATAGACAAGACAGTGTAAAAAAACTAAATTCCATGAACTCATATGGTAAGAAGTGCTTAGAACAAGTGAAATAAATGTAAATAGTTTGATGTCGAGAAACGATACACGCTCAATTGCTTATGCATAGCATTGTCCTACACGAAAACGCGCAACCTCGTCCAAAACTCAATGAAGTCAGTACGGAATTAAATATATATGTTTATTTGTTGGTGTTTAACGTTTTTTTCACCATATTTTAGGCTATGCAACCTTATATTACCTCTCATGAACAGACTCAATAAAACCGCTTCCAAAGGATCCCAATTTCAGTATTATTTTAACGTTTACACATTATATTAATTCCTTAAATATTTGCATTGTATTGTGTTTGCTAGCACTGAAATATATAATATTGTAAACATATTAAATTTATTCCAATTATATAGACATTGTACATATGTTATACTATGTATAGTTATAGGTTATTTGATTTGTATTGGGATATATGCACGAGTTCTTCCGCGTAACAATATTGAGCGACTTTAGGAGCGCAATAGGTACACGCCGAAGAACGATATTTATTTTAATTCTGAATAAATTAAAATATAACCACAGCCAGTCTACACGTCAATATGAGCGAATATTGACATTTCCTGTTATATTGAAAGCAAACGGAGCTTGTAAATGCGTATGCAATACATCTTTGATATTTAGCGACCTTGATCCTTAGGGAGAACAGAAATCTGTTCTGATACGTTTTTAATTAAGAACACGTGACCACTGTAAAGCAGAAGTACGTTGAATCACAAACAACTAGTTATCGTGTTGTCAGAAACATGATTTAACGCAGTTAATCTGACAAGCGATTGGAGTGTCAGAAAACAGTAACGATTAACAGAAAACATGAAGCTAATCATATAAAATAAACAAATCCTGAAGATATTAAATACAACCGCTGATTAAATTGTTGCTTTGGAACTTACAAACTAATTACAACACATACAATATATTTTGTGATTGATAACAATGTTGACATTGAGTAATAAAGTATTGTCCCATCAAGTTGATTGTCTTAAAAATCGAAACAATCGTATAAACTCGCTCATTTCCGTAGATCATCGAAAATAATGCTCGTAGGTAATTCCAAAGATACACGTCGATTTAATGGGTTCTGGTGATTTACCCCGGCAAAGTACCGGGTAAATCATAACAAAACTATAGACCCGGAAATGGATTGATTTTAAACGTCTTTGTGGTATTTATTAAATGGTATACTCTTTCAAAGTAAGTCTTATCGTTTTATGGTCAGTTTAAATTAAAATAGTTAAATATAAAAATATTTAGCAATTAATTGCGTACAATCGTACAAACTGCCTCATTTCCATAGATCATCGGAATAACGAGCAGCATGCTGGTTCAATGGGCGCCGCTATTGTTTACGTGACTGAACCCATGTGACCTAAAATAATATCCAAGATTGTGTATATTCCTTTCCGAGATTATATTTTCAAATCCTAAATTATTGTGTACATTTGGTTTCCGTAAATCATCGAATGGGTTTAGCCATCGGGGTATTTAAACTAACCAACGAGATGAGACCATACTGTATTTGCTTTGTAGCTAGTCCATTTCACATGTTTGTCATACTCTAACCTTCAATATCTGGTAGTTATTGTACACCAGTAAGTCTGACGGATGTTATTTCCAATTAAATTATGTATACATGTGCATTTCACGCTAGACATTATTTCAAATCCTAAATTATTGTGTACATTTTGTTATTGTATGAAAATTCACTATCATATCCAAATCATATGTTTTATTTCGTACCAGATAGATTCTTATTTTACCCACAGGTTCATCAATCAGGGACACAAGCCTAAAACTAATGTTTAACAAGAGGATCTTTCGCTTGAGAAACACACTTACATATTTCAAGGAAATCTAACCGAAAAAAAAGAAGTCTCCAAGTGGTTCTTTTAAAATATTTACCGGTATATAAATAAAGATACTCAACCATGTCAGGTATATGTAGGTAAAAGCTAACCCTCGTAATGCGATCATACACACTAAATGAGCATACAGTATTATGTTTTTCTAAAGTATCCATTACATATACAAGCAGAGCACATACATCTTGTGTTACATATTGATAACAATTACATGTATACTGCAAACAAGGTGTAGTCATACTCATTAATCAGCGCATGCGTTTTATTCCATTTTGTTAAAGGGACACATGCCGAACTTGAGTTACTTTCAAACATTAAAATAAGTAAATATAAGCACACAGTAAATTAATTATCATGCTTTTAAACGAAACGTTAATAGAGATATCTGAAAATGTCTTCCGGTCTTATCCGGATATGCTTATTCGCGGACGATGCTAAGCCCGATACTTGTATATAGATATCGTGGTACATTTTCAAATGTTTTTGTTTTCTTACTTACATTTCGATTCGGTGGTTCCACTACTCCGGCCGATAAAGGCTCTGGATATTGTTTAACCACCCATAGGATAGGTTGTCTGTTTTTTAATTTAGTTTGTTGACTGTTACTTGTGATGCGCAGGCTTCATAACTGCTGCTTCCACATAAATTCCACTTAGTTTATTTCGCTCTTCGGGGCATAGAATTTTATTAGATACTGGGACCATACGCCGCTGGACATGGAATAATGGCAGTAAATATGGCATGTCCACCGCCATATGCATGCCATCTACAAGATGGTTATAATTCTGTACTATTGATTTTATGAATATTGAGTTCAGCTCAACCCGGGGGCTAGGGGTCGTGACCGGTAGCAATCATATTTCACTACCTCAACCAAACAGAGACTGCAATAGTTCGTATTTATTGTGTTCGGCCGTTTCCAAAGGTTCACTATCATACTATTTTATACTATGCTCACACAAATCCCCAAAATACATAAGTTGTTCGTTATCGCAAACCCCGGCTTAATTATACCGTCGCTATGGGCTCGAACCCACTGGGAGCTCGACTTGTCAAGTGTCATATACGGTTTGACATGTGCTAATAATGACGTAAAACACCATGCAAACAAATGTCACAAATAGAAACTATCGCGGAATAAAACACTGTAGGGATTTTCCGAATCAATACAGTTAAGCAAATAGTGCCTTATGATTCCAATGGCATTCACTTATATACGTTATACAATTGTCTGATGAAAGACGGCAACGTTAACAGTGTAATAACAATCCAATAAACAAAAGACGTCATTCCAAAATGGTAAATCGTGTATTTGCTAGACGATGGATTGATTGCTCCGTTCTCATTTTCTTTTCCACAAAAGCTCATCTGGACTAAACTCTTATGTTACGATGTTAGTATTAGTTACACACACTAGCCTATGTTTATTTCAGTCAGATGTCGCATGATAACATCCAAACATCTTTCAAAATGTTTAAACAAGTTTTGTTTGATATGCATGCCACCAGTTCATGACATACATAAATATATTATTTTCTACTTAAAATTTTAAAAATCAAATTTAACTTTATATATATGTGTATTGTTCCTAGCAATCATTTGATTTAAGCAATTATGTTTTATGTTTCATTACATTCCCAGAAAACAAGTGTAGCCACATAATAGGTAGTTCTTTATCTTATAACATACACTCAAGTGATATGAAAACGCAACACGGGAATTTCCGCTATATATTGTATATACTGCACACTTAATTGCACATATGTTCCAAAGAAATCCCAAGATGTTTTTTTAAAAAAAAGTTGCAGTTAACTAGAGAAAGGACACAACTGTGATGTTGCAGACGTTTTAATCACACTACACTTTGTAACAAGAACTCATCAATGTTGAAGTTGCTCTTCGAAAAATTGAGCTAGTTCAGTACTGTATTTAACGTAAATAGTTTGCAAAATTTTGCATCCTAAGTTTGCTCAGATGATTGAGCCAAACGCGTACTCTGTGAATAATGAAACATTGCAGGAATACTATTTGCTGTATTATTTGTTGTTTTAGTATTTTTTCCAAAAGGAAAGGTCTTACGTAGCAATGTACCATTCGATTAAAAGCAGCATATTGTACATACAATATATAGCGGAAATTCCCGTGTTGCGTTTTCATATCACTTGAGTGTATGTAAATGTTGAAAATCGACAAAAAAATATGACATATATGTCAGATTAAATGCATGATCATTTTCATTTTCAAACGTAATTATTCATGGATAAGTAAGGTCATATAAAAATTATGTTTTCCGAGCGTCTCAGTGGCCGAATGGTTAACGACGTTGCGTTGTAAACCTTCGCCTCTCACCGCTGCGGGTTCGAATCCAACTGGAAGCTCGACTTGTAAGTGAGGAAGTGTCGATTCTTACGGATGACGGGAAGTGTACAGTACTGATTCTACCCAGGAAATGTGGGTGGTCTGCCTCCACCACAAACAAAATCGACCGTCATATATAACCTTATTTGTGTTGAAAATGACGTAAAACACCATACAAACAAACAAACAAACACAACTGTATGTTTTCCCCCTCAAATACGGTACAATTACTTCAACAATTATAAACGGCTTCTTACTAAAGGTTAAAGGGGCAACTTAATGTTTCACCGTGTAGACCATCACTTGTGTTTAAATGATAAAGCCACTTGGTTGTTTGCTAAACATACAGTAATACGAATGTCTTTGCTACATTCTACGTAGTGGCCGAAAATGTCACCCGACTACAAATCAGTAGTGTTATTACTCAATGGTCCTTTGGGATCATCAAACCCAATATTTGTGACTTGAAAGTAGAATATCGATAAAGCCGGTGCTAGGAGGCGTGAGAGGTGTTGTACTTCACATTACCCCTCATGAACAGACTCAGTAAAACCGAGTCTGCTACTTTTATCTCTTGTTTGTGTTTGTTGCTTCAAAGGTATCCACTTTTCAGTATTTAGTTACTTGCTACCAGATTACGAACTTATGCAAGTAGATACAAGAGGAATCGTGATGCAAGGCATCAAAGACGCCGCATTTTTGTTAAAACAAGGAAATAAAGTAGCTGCAATGCATGTGAAAAACTGAATGTGTTTTGAAAGCTGATCAAAAGCTCTTTAAAAAA
Source organism: Cyrtodaria siliqua (assembly GCA_037043455.1). NCBI lineage: Eukaryota > Metazoa > Mollusca > Bivalvia > Adapedonta > Hiatellidae > Cyrtodaria > Cyrtodaria siliqua. The sequence continues at coordinate 13,929 of JAWPHD010005318.1, read as the reverse complement.
ATAAATTGCCCAATTGGGCAACACGAGTCATAAATCAGGTAATGTTGGTTAGTGGGCAATAAATACAATGAGAAAGATGCAGCCACACATAAAACATATTTTTATTTTCATCTGAGAACACATTTTTGTGCAAAATACAACAATACATTGACTTAAATTGTCTTTATTGTCTCAATAAATTAAAGATTAACATTATTCGGAGAAAAGATGGGGGATGACATATATATTTACATATATTCAAATAATGGAATCAATTCATAAAATAGCACTTCTTGAAGTATGTATAGCAAGAATTGGGAATCGCAGAACTAAGTCTAAACATGTGAATCGGTAGAAAGTCCCATTGTAAGATATTGTTTCAACGAAAGAGAAATGAAACAAGTTTATGTAATGCTTGAGGACGGCGGTTTTAAACTTGAATATAGGTATTTTGAAACAGTAATATATTAGGTAAAAATTAGAAAATTATTGTTATTGAAAAGTTTCTATTTTCAAATTACTTTGATGAATATGCAATTGAAATTGGTCTTATGGGGAATAAAATAGTAACTAATTATGTATTTAGCAATCAGATTTAAATGTGTACCAGTGGGAAAACACACTGAAAGGAAAAAGAAACGCATAATGGGTATTTCCGCTATATATTGAATGTTTAATATTCTACTGTTAATCAAATGGTACAGGGCGACATTAGTCCTGTCCTTTCGGAAAGAATGTTTATACAGCCCCGAACACACCTATGGTACCACTTTAAAGTTTCATTATCGACAGAATGAACATTTGGCTCAATCAGGTAAGCAAACTTAGGCTTTAAACGTTAAACGTTGCAATCTCATAACATTAAACACAATACTGAAATGGCTTGACTTTATCAAGCGAAACTTCAATATTTATACATTTTGTGTAACAAAGTAAAAGATTTACTACATGACAGAGTTGTCCTTTCTATAATTAGCTGTAGCCGCTGTTTGTACAAAACACGTTGAGATATATCTCGAATATTACGTAGAATTAGGTGCATATAATTTAATACATTATTTATGAAACATGACATCGTTTCATTTACAGAAACATGGTCAAATGAGTCAACATATAGATATGAACGTTTAGGGTTTTAAATTGTTTCCGTTACATGGAACTGATAAGAAAAGTAGGTTTCAAGCGTGACTCAGGGCGTTTTGCGTGTTATGTTAAAAATCATTTGTCGTATTATATTGATTTATACGATAGTGACAGTGACAATATATTGTGGTTTAAATGTATGGGTAGTTTGTTTGACATGAATTATGACCTATATTTGTGTTTATGTTATGTTGTGCCAAAAGAAAGCAGTATAGAAGCATTTATTGAGACAATATTTTTGATAGAATTTTAACTAAAATTTCGGCAATTATAAATGATACAAATGAACAGTGTAGCTTTGTGGTAATCGGTGATTTGAATAGTCGTATAGGTCAATTAAATGAAATTGATGCGAACGATAAAATTGATATACATATTGATATACTTCTTTCAGACACGTCAATGCCACGTTTTTCATAAGATATGTTTACAAACCAAAATGAGAGTTTACTCTTAGATTTTCGTAAAGAGTCGGGTCTTCGGATTTTGAATGGACGAGTTGGTCTGGATGGAAGTATCGGAGAGAATACAAACATAGACATTAAGCAGTCTAGGTCAAAGGGTTGTTGATTATGTTTTAGCAAGTCATTTTATATTTAAATTGTTCGTTCAGTTTGAAGTCAAAGAACCAAATATTTGATCTGGCCATTGTTTAGTTGAATTTTCAATGAATCGGAATACTGAACTTCAATTTCTTAATGAAGCAACCGAAATGATAATAGTAAGTCATTTACAAATAACATTAATAGTGAGAGTTTTAATTAAAATTTAAATAATTTAATAAGTAAACTACACAGCATTAATACGGACGAAGAAGTAAACGAGAATATAAAATCGTTTGTTGATATTATTGATGATGTATGTTCCCCTCTTTTTAAGCATAAAACGCATTGTGACTCAAAGCAAAGTAATAACTATGAAAATAATAAAACATGGCATGATGATGACTGTAAGGACGCAAGGGATATATTATTTATCGATTTAAATATGTTTTGTAAATGTAAATCGGATATAAATAGAATTAAAAATGTGCATTCGAAAGTTATTCGAAAACCGAACAGCGAATACTTTTAAATTGTTACAGGCAAATTTATCAAATGCACGCAAATATTGGAAGATGTTAAAGGGGATTTCGTCATCCTCATCTCCAAGGACAGTCTCGGCTGAGAATTTTGCAAGATATTTTAAAGCTAATAATAATCCTGACAGTACTTTTTCTTCAAGCCGATGTGGATGTATTATATTTCAATAATAGGTATATTAATGGTGAAATTCAGATAATGTTTGCAGAACTTGACATCAAAATAACAAACTTGGAAATATTGGATTCTATTAAACAATTTCGCCAATTATTCCAGTGGAGGACCAGATTTACTGTTAAATGAGTACTTTAAATATGGTTCGGATGCGTCTTTTTTTTATACATTATTTAACACCTGTCTTTCACTTCCCCGAGGCTTGGAGCGAAGGTCATATTATACCGATATTCAAAAGTGGTGACCCCACATTCCCCACCCCCCGTCCACCCCCGACCCCCACACCCGGGGAATTAAAGAAGTATAAGGGGATGACGTTACTAAGTACGTTGGGTAAATTCTTTTCTAGATTACTTAATAATAGATTGATCACATGGGCAGAAAAATATCATGTTTACATTGAAGCACAAACCGGTTTTCGTAAAGGTATGAGCACAGTTGATAATATATTTGTTCTCAACGGTTTGATATCACATTCTTTAAACTAATCAGGCAAGCTATTTTGAGCTTTGGTGGATTTTTAGAAAGCTTTAGATTCTGTAGTGAGAGATGTTTCATGATATAAACTAATAAAGTATGGGATGAGGGGGACAATTTGTCATCAAATATACGTATAACAGTGTAATGTCCAAGGTCAAGTGTATGAACGTTAAGCGATGATTTTACGTGTTTTCTCGGGGATGTTTGTCGCCTTTTTTATTTAGCATGTATTTAAATGATTTAAAAGAAGAATTAATATTTAAAGGAGATGACGGGGTAGACGTGGGTATGATTAATTTATGTTAATTAATATAGGCGGACGATATTATTTTATTTGCAAAGTCAGCGGAAGCTTTGCAGAAGTCATTGTCAGTTTTAGAAGAATATTGTGAAAGATGGAAACTTACTGTTAATACTACAAAGACAAAGATCATGATATTTAGAAAAAGAGGAAGTTTACCAGATACTTTCAAATGTTATTACCAACGCAATGAGATACCTCGGTATTGTGTTCACTTCAGGTGGGGCTTTCAATGAAACGGACAAAATGTTGGCCGGATTAAAAGCTATATATATTCCAGTTAAATAAATATTATTTGTTTTTTATCGAATTATCTCCTAATCATATATTTGATTTATTGATAAACTAATCTCACCTATATTAAATTACTCGGCCGAGGTATGGGGATTTGATGAAGGTAAACAAGTAGAAAGGACACATTTAGGGTTTTTTATTGGGGGTTAAATTAAGAACCCAAACTAGATTTATATACGGTGAAACTGGAAGATTAGTTACATAAAGAAAAGGTATTACGAAATACTGGTTAAAAGTATGTGCAACTAGCGATACGAAATACACAAAAATAGTTTATAATATGTTAAGAAAACGATGATGAAAGGCAAATAAATAAAATAAACTGGGTCTCGCAAATTAGACATTTGTTATCAACACTGGGTTATTATGAAGTATGGCTAGCTCAGGGAGTTGGTGATAGGGACTTATTTCTCACTGTTTTCAAACAACGTCTCGAGGACGTACTCAATTAAACGATTCTACTAGAGCGTTATATTATAGGACAATTGCAGTCTTTAAATACAAACCATATCTTGATATTTTAAATAACTCCAAATTACGCTATGCTTCTTCAAGACTTAGACTCTCTTCTCACAGATTGGAAGCTATATCCACCGCCATATGCTTGCCATCTTCGGGATGGTTGACATTCTGCTTGCTCAACCCGAGGCTAGAGGCCGTGAGCGGTAGCTAGCATATTTCACTACCGCTCATGGACAGTCTCAATCAAACCGAGACTGCAATATTTTGTATATGTCGTGCTCGGCCGTTTCCAAAGGTCCATTATCATATTCTTTTTTGTTTGCTAACACATCAGTTTAACTTTTGTTTTCATTATGCTCGTAATAGTACCGAATGTATTCTATGGTACTGAATTGAATTTATAGTCGCACCAATAGCTAAGATTCCTACGTCCTTGAGTGATCGAACCTACAGCGGTGAGGGGCAAGTGATTTCAAGTCAGATACTCTAACCATGCGGCCACGGACGCCACTCTATGGTATTGCAATGCATTGTTATTCTAAGTGCATGTACTAACAGCATGCCATCTAACCACATTTATTTGTATCTATTATGTAAACATGTTCATGGGACATATTTGGCTTAAAACAATAAACAATATTAAATATGTTATAATATTGCAGTATAGGCACTTTTTTGATTATGCGTTTCTTTTTCCTTTCAGTAAATAAAATAGCACATATGCATAAACATATTATAATGTAATGCAAACTCTTAACAACAAGAAGAAGTTTTGCTATGCAATATAATGTTTAGGTAGCGTGTTAAATTTAGAAGCGTAAATGCCCAATTACATTTAACTGTCCAAAAAATATCAGACTAAACATAACGTTTCACATAAGCTACCTACCCATAAAGCTTAATTCCAATATTGCATGCCTTACTAAAGTTATTGAGCGGAAACGTCTTTTTTATTAACAGTAACGTTGACCCAGTGACCCTAAATGCAATCCCAAGCTTCCTTTTGATATACGCTACCTACCCATAAAGTTTCATTCCCATATTTCATTCCTAACTGAAGTTATTGAGCGGAAACTGTTTTTTCTATTTTTAGTAACAGTGGAATTGACCCTAGTGACCCCAAAATGAAATTGCAAGCATCCTTTCATCCTTTCATATACGTTAAAGTTATTGAGTTGAAACCGTTTTTGATAAAGCTGTAATATATACGTTTGAGTATAAGTGAGAAAGGAACATTTTTATTTAAGTGTTAGTCTTTCGACTGTTACATGTACTTGTGATGCGTAGGATGCATAACCGCTGCTCCCAACTCAATTCCTGTTTGTTTATTTCGCTCTTCGGGGAATAGAATTTTATTAGATACTGGGACCATACGCCGCTGGACATGGAATGATGACATATAAATATAACATGTCCACCGCCATATGCATGCCATCTTCGGGATGGTTAAAATGCTGTACTATTGATTTGATGAATATTGAGTTCTGCTCAGTTCCGGGCTAAGGGTCGTTAACGATAGCAAGCATATTTCACTACCGTTCATGAACAGTCGCAATCAAACAGACAGCAATATTTCGTATTTATAGTGTTCGGCCGTTTCCAAAGGTCTACTCTCATATTCTTTTATAAGTATCAACGTAAACATAATACATATACACAGACAGTTATTATTTTGGAAATAATGCAAGCAATATATGTCTAATGTATAGATTGCCGGCCGTTTCAAGGCAGCACGCCTGTTGTCAATCGTATCAGGTTTGTGGTGTTGCAGACATTACTTCCATTGATCCTTGTAGGTGTTGTTTGATAAATGAATGCTCCATTTGTCTGACATTGCATCGCCATGCTTTTGTGTTTGCAAAATAATTCAGATAGTGATATCTGAACATAACAAGTCTCTCATTATTGTGAAACAGCCTGGAGAGGATTTTGTTACACTGCAAAATATTTAAATTATTGGAATGAAAATAGGGTATGGCTACTGTTTGGTGCACCCTAGAACCCCGTTCCAATAGGGTACCCATAATGTTAATTATATTATGTTCATGATGTCCAATTATTTATTTTCTAACAAACACATATTTTTTTGTAATTGTTGAAAATACGCGTTTTGAATAGCTGCGTGTTTGTGAATAGTTTCTTGTTTGTGATGAATTGTTGCTTGTTTGTGAATGGCTACGTGTTTATGAATGGCTGCTTGTTATGAATGACTGCGTGTTTGCGAATGACTGCGTATTTGTCAATGACTGCGATTCTCGAATGCTACATATTGTGTACGACTTCTACATCTTCTGTATAACAGTAAATACATAATTATGTAGTCATTTATGCTCTTGCAATTATGACAATTATTTCATGGTAAATCGTTTATCTTCCATATTTTCTAATAATAAATAATGCATACATATTTAATGTATGAATACACTCCTGGGGAATGTGTAAGCAGAGAGCACAGGGTAGTGCATTATAAGCAGACATACAAATGTATATTCTATCTTATAAACGCAGACATTCACATGACCCGTATAGCTTTGGTAATTATTTTGTTCACACATGTATTACTTTGATGATTGTTATAAACACATACTATGATACGTGTTCTAACTAGAATTTCATATTGTTGTGATCTTACAACTCAATGTGTATTTCATTAGACAGCGTCTCCCCGTGGCCGAATGGTTACCGACGTCGCGTTGTAAACCTTCCCCTCTCACCGCTGCGGGTTCAATCCCAGTGGGAGCTCGACATGTTGCGTTGTAAACCTTCCCCTCTCACCGTTGCGGGCTCGAATCCCAATGGGAGCTCGACATGTAAGTGAGAAGTTGTCGATTCTTACGGATGGCGGGAGGTGTATAGTACTGATTTTACCGAGGAAAAGTGGGTGGTCAGCCTCCACCACAAAAAAAAACAACCGTCATATATAACCTTACATGTGTTGAAAATGACGTAAAACACCATACAAACAAAGTATTTCATTAGCATTTAAATTTAATTTCATATTAAATCATATATGTTTATATCCGAAAGAACCCCCAATATAAGCGCATTATTTTACTTCAAGTGTTTTATTTACCAAATGCAAATCTTTAAAATAATCTGTTGTATAAACCATCCCTAAGGAGTTATCACACAAACATCAATGTTCAGATGGTGTTTTGATATATCAATTAATATCACCTCTTAGATAAAGCTTCAAAGTTAAACCACCAGAGCCCAGCATTAGGTGCTTTGCTGCTATTTCCGTCTACAATAGAAATCTGTTACCTCAACGATGCCGTTATGTCTAGGATTGTATTTACACGTGAGAAACTTAATGCCGCACAACTGATCATCGTTGGCATTCAGTATACAGATATACATATATCACTAACCTGATAATCATTTCACCGGCCTTTTAAATGTTGGAAAAGCTCTTCACATCAATTTCACTTTCTACGATAGACATGCTAATGCTATACATCATCCCAACACAATTTATTTCTGGAATGGTTTGCTCGTCTGAATAAGATGCATGCGACTGAATTGTTTACACGCCGATAACAAAATTCAGTGAAGTATTGATATGATTTCGACTAAATGAAATGTATTTCAGTGTGTAAGATGTATTATAACAATTTAAAAACAATACTTTTGACCATAAACATGTGTTATAGTAGTTACGACTTTAAAGAAACTAACCCGCCAGATAACGACAAAGTTGCACTACAGAATTGTGTATCAAAATTCTATCCAAGGGTTCAGGATATATAATCATGCATATGTGCAGATTAAAAGTAATGGTTTATTAACTCTTAATTCGACGCTCCAGTTTCGGGGTTTGACCTGCGTGGTTAAAACAGTTTACACTGTGTCTAAAGAGTTAGGTTCTCAAAATATGTAAGCTGTATGTATACCTCATCGTCATTAGGCTGTACATATTTTGCCTAAAGTAACTTAATGCAGCTACGCCACTGCAAAAATGTGGAAGTGGTGGGGTGGCGGGGGTGTAATATAAAATATCAGCAAAATGTAAACTTAGTTGATTTCTTTGATAGTATCATGTACACAAAGTTGAGCTCTTATTCTAAGGATAAGGTGAAAAACATAGTCACTTACTCAGTGGTGTCCCTATTAGGCGAGACATGAAAATCCGCGGAATTCTTGTAAATATATATATCAGTCCTCACTGTTTAGATTTTTTCTTAACAAGGCTTTGTAAATATTGCTACTGTATTTTGAAAACAGAAATGAAATGTGTTCTTTATAGCTTTTTACCAACGAAAACACAAGTACGATATCTGCTGCAAACAAAGTACCCGTGGTATCTACATTAGATGTAATACTGGAACTTAGCTTAAACTAGTTATCACTATGCTATTACTTTTTAAGAACTGTGAGGTATTATGGACTGCCTCACTGCGCATTTCTGTTTTCAAACCTAAACATGCGACACGTATCGCTATTTTAATTTAGTCGTCCATCTTGTACGATGAGTCTACTCGTCTAACAATATAGCACTTTACTGCTACTTATACTCATGTAAAAGAATAGGGATATTGACCAAACGAAATATTTAACAATACCTTCCATCGAACCACCACATTTTCTATGACGTGTACTCGTGTTTAACTAGCAGTCTTAATATTTACTTACGTTCTTAGAAGTATCGGAACCATTAACTTACGACACAATTGTCAATTTACAAATCAAATATTTACCACGCATCTCAATAGTCTCAAGAAGAAGACGCGTGTGTTTTATCAACACCATTGAGTAAGTGAATATGTTTTTCAGCCTGATTGTCAATATCTGAGACCCTGCCGACCAGTAGCATTACACTATATATGCTGCACTTCAAGCAAGGGAGCTATTAGAGCAGTTTTTATGAAGTATTTGATGTGACCTGGTCGAGTATAGAAACCGCAAACTATCGCATTCACAGGCAGCAGCAGATGTAGTTTAACGAGCGTAACACAGTTTATACAAAACGAATCTTGTGGTTCTCAAATATTTACCAAAGTTCTAAAATGAGATATAGGGTCCTATAGAAACCACAGCGTCCGAGCGCAATGGCATCGTAGGTCCACACTGTACTGCAAACAAGGACTTGAAAACACAATGAAAGAGACAAAAACAACAGAAAGGTTGGTGAAGACAGGGTTACCGACTTGGAACGGTCACTAAGCAATAAGGCCTACTGGTTAAATCATAAAATTTGAGGAGAAACACATTTTAGATAAATGTAATAAAACCAGGTAAACAGTGGTACATAGTATTATACAAACTTTACTTTAAAGGTCTATGCTTATCCTCAATGAAATAAAACAGAATAATAGTGGGTTCCGGAACGAACACATTTGAACAATTAAGCTTTCATTTGTCTGACACAACTGTTATTAAACACGTCTACTTGCTGCAAATGTTACACCTAAAGTTCATTCATCCAAAACAGGTGTATACGTTCTAAAAATGTTGTTTGTTTGTTTGTTTGTATGGTGTTTTACGTCATTTTCATCAAATGCAAGGTTATATATGACGGTCGATTTGTTTGTGGTGGAGGCAGACCACCCACTTTTCCTGGGTAGAATCAGTACTGTACATCTCCCATCATCCGCAATTATCGTCACTTCCTCACTTCCAAGTCGAGCTCCCAGCGTGATTGGAACCCGCAGCGGTTACAACGCAACGTCGTTAACCATTCGGCAACGGAGACGCTGTTCTAAAAATGTGGACAGACTCCCTGAGATATGAATTCCATGACGTGCATACTTACAGTGAGTTGTCACAGATTTTAACGAAATTGACGACACGATGTTAACGAAATGTACTTGTATTTGTACCGTTTATTATATCATGTTAACAATTCACTTACAATAAATCTGGGATAGAAACAAGCCGTTTTGTTGTTTGTTTTGAATGCGTGTTTCTGGTGGACTGTGTTCTGTGAAAGCTACATTTTCTGTTCGAGTTTTATACATCGTAATGAGGATGCTATTTGATGCCAACATGTAAGCATCCTCTGAATCTAAAGTAGTACAGAAGTCAGATGAGTACGCTAAGTGGTCTTCTACTTGCATTGAAATATACTAACAAACCAGACAAGTTCATTTGAATGTATGCACTTGGAGTTTTTGAACGTCTCTGCTGTCTCTTCGCTATCGTATTATTCGTCATAATTACCACCTTGGAGCTCAACATTTTATTAACCGTTAACCCCTACATATATATAATGGTATTTTCTTTCTTTGAATTAAGACCATTCCATTTATGTGACAAAGCGGTGTTTTGGGGGGAAATGACTGTTCAACAGACGCACATTGTACACCCTGATCAGCATGCGAGTTACTCGCAGGCTGATACGGGTGTACAATTGATGCAAAGGCTATTATAATCGTGTTTAGTGTTTAACTATTTGCATTTCCTACATCACTTTGAAAGGATGCAACATGCGTCTATTTGCATTTCCTACATCACATTGAAAGGATGCAACATGCGTCTATTTGCATTTCCTACATCACTTTGAAAGGATGCAACATGCGTCTATTTGCATTTCCTACATCACTTTGAAAGGATGCAACATGCGTCTATTTGCATTTCCTACATCACTTTGAAAGGATGCAACATGCGTCTGTTTGCATTTCCAACATCACTTTGAAAGGATGCAACATGCGTCTATTTGCATTTCCTACATCACTTTGAAAGGATGCAACATGCGTCTATTTGCATGTACCTACATTCACAAAGTAAGAAGAATGTGTTTTTCATTTTCCAAATCGTGACATATACAGAGAAAAGCCACAATACACACAAACAAATCCAAAATGCATACGGAATCGGTATTAATTACATGCATGGCATGGCATATGTTTAAAACATCGAACCACTCTTTTTAAGTCTAAACACCGGTTTTAATAATCTGAAACCCAACTTAGCTCTTAAAAATGTTTTAGCTCGATTAGCCTTAGTAATCGCACGATAATCACTATTTATCAACGAAAAAAACGGTATTTAGTGTCAAAACCAGTTTTAAGAATCTCCAAACCGATACCCTCGAATCTGCTTTTATCTCAGCAAACATATTCGTACATTATTTTTAGATGGTAACTGTCATTATAAAAACTGCTATCTATGATTATCGAATGTAACTATAACTAGCAAATCCGTCTCTATGATTATAGAATTATAAAACCGGGTTTTAAAGGTAATACGAGATGCAACATATTTCGCGCCCCCTACCTGCGGCGATATTCTACTTTAAAGTCCCACATATTGGGCTTTATGATCCCTAAGAACTAGTAAGTAATGACATTACTGATTCGTAGTCGGGTGGACCTTTTATAGAGGTAAATCAACACTGTTTTCGTATTACGGGACATAATTTCCGAGGCCAGTTCACATATCTAGTAAAGAGACGAGTGCCTGAGGCACGAATTTTTTACTAGATATGTGAACATATGTGAACGGACCGAGTTTCACATATCTAGTTAAAACAAATCGTGCCTACGTCACTCGTCGTTTTCTTTTTACTAGATATGTGAACTGGCCTCGGGAATTATATCCCCTAAAATGAAAACAGTGTTGATTAACTTATATATTGCATTTATTTACAAGAATGTGCCTTTAATTTAATAAATATTTCTGGATTCACTACTGGTCTACTAAGTAGTTTCGGCAAAATCTTATAATTTCCCTAGGGATTTATTTCCCAAGGTAATTATAACTTATAATACCCTCCGAATCACAGGCAGAAATGTAATATATAAATATAACTCTTAACGAACGCTAGTGTGAATTTCAATACATACTGAATGGAACATCCATTGGAAGCTAGCGCTGGTTTAATGTGTGCTTACCACTTGTAAATCATTTTTGTCGTGAACTACTCCCGTGTTTCAGTAAAGATTAAATCGATATATTGTATCGGTATTTCGAGTGGTCAGCATAAAACTATTTTAACTACATATGAATAAAGAAGGAGATACAATAGTGTACAACTGTCACAACAATGTATTATTACACATGTAGTTCCGGCATAATCTTATAATTTCCCAAGGGAACTTTTAATTCCCGCAGAATCACAGGCAAAAATGTAATATATAAATATAACACTTAACGAACGCTATTGTGAATGTCATATACATACTGAATGGAACATCCCGTGGAAGCTAGCGCTGGTTTAATGTTTGCTTACCACTTGTAAATCATATTTGGCGTGAACTACTCCCGTGTTTCAGTAAAGATTAAATCGATATATTGTATCTCAGCGTAAAACTATTGCAACTACATATGAATAAAGAAGGAGATACAATGATAGTAGTTTTGCACTGAACCCTCGATGTGTACGCCATATGTTATAAGCGATAATACTAGTATGTGTGTTTGTAATAAACTGCGGAATAAACGGTTAGTACACGAAGAAGAAAAAGGTCACCTTGTTTAGGGTCAGTATATGTGTAGTTTAATCTTTTGATAATTTACCAGTGATTGATAACCTCCCCCGATACCTTCACCATATTTTCTATTGTTAATTTACCAGTGATTACCAAACCTCCCCCGATACCTTCACCATATTTTCTATTGTTAATTTACAAAGATTGAAAACATCCACCGATATCTCCACCATATGTTCTATTGATAAGTTATCATGAATAATAACCTCCAGCAATACCGATACCATTTTTATATTGAAACAAAATTTATTTGAATTGAATTTGATTGAATTTGATAGTCGCACCAACAGCTAATGTCATATGGCGAATTTCCAGTTTCCATTGGTGGAGGAAGATCGCAGACACCTGGGTAGAACCACCGACGTTCCTCAAGCCAGCTGGATAGATATTGAAAGAGATAAAATTAATAGTGTTTACTATTAATAGTGTTTTATTTTTGTTAAATTCACGATATTTGTTTATAAATACAAAGTGGCGCTTCTTTTTACCTTTAGTATATATAATTGTCTAGCATACAATTTGAAATTAAACGATTGACTAAGAATCACAGAAAATAAACACAACACGATTTTATACATTTTAACGTTTAAAAGCCGATACATGCTCTAACATCGAACAGGAAATTTAACATTCAAGGATCACGTGAGACAAAAACAAGTATTAATACAATTTGTTTGTATGGTGCTATACGTCATTTTCAACACATGTAAGGTTATATATGAGGATCGATTTATTTTTTTGTGGTGGAGGCAGACCACCCACTTTTCCTGGGTAGAACCAGTACTGTACACCTACCGCCATCCGTAAGAATCAAAACTTCTTCACTTACAAGCCCAAGTGGGATTCGAACCCGCAGCGGTGAGAGGCGAAGGCTTTAATCAATCAAAGCATCAAAGAAAATCAATCAAAACATCAAAGAAAAGCATGATTCATGATAAATGAATGTAGCAGTAAGCTAACAATAAGCTTTTATTCAAAGAAATTGCATAAACATATACACACATGCATCATCAGTATTAGCATTAGCATGTTAACAGGCTCTAATTACAGATTAGAACTAGTATATCTACAATAAACATGAAGCTCGTAGTGTGTATGTTATTGCCAGACAGGTGACAATGTTTATGTTTCCAAGGCTACTGTTACCTTATCTAGCACTAACTTTGCAACTTCCGAAAGCCCCTATGCCACATTTAACTGTACAAAGTCCTTCTTCTTAATTGCATTTGACAACTTGTTGCCTTCATCAAAAACATTATTTGCTTTCGTCAGTTCATCCTTTAGGCCCTCTTCAGTCTGTTTTACCTCTTTTTCCTTCTCATGTATTTTTCTCTTTATTTCTTCATTCTGTTTCAATAACCTTTGCTGTTTTTCCTTCTGCTTTTTCAGCTCTCTTTTTCCAATTTCCTTCACGCTAGATTCAGCCTCCTCTTCTTCCACTTTTTACAAGTAGGTACTATGTGCCTTTCCAACATATTATACCCTCATGTCCTGTGTGATAGGCACACCTGTGACAGATCCACCTTTCATATTTACAGAACTCTGGTGATCCTCAATTCATTCAAGGACTCCTCAGATAAAAGAG